>JBCEWE010000025.1:692500-715000 GCA_039877035.1 Silurus lanzhouensis
TTTGAGCTCATTTTTAATACGAGTCATATACTCAAGTACTGTTCAAATCAGATACTCGAAGACTTTTACTCTAATCATATTTGAATTGGTGACTTGTAATGGAGTAATTCTTCTTCAGGTACTTTTTACACCTCTGCTGAGGGAAAACAGTTTTTATTTGACTATACTCTGCATGGTCATGAGTTCTAGTAGTTCCTGTTCTTTGGCCGTTTGTCAATATTTGATTGAGACACGAAATAAAATCGCACACTCACAAATAACTATCACATTGTGTGTGAAGCTCGCATAAGCTGAGTCTCTTTAATGTCATGTCTAATGTTTAATATTGTCTGTGTGTGTTTAAAGGCTCATGGGCGGACCGATCTCCACTCCATGAAGCTGCAAGCCAGGGACGCCTTCTGGCCCTGAAGACCCTGCTCTCACAGGTGTGCATAAACATGGATGCACACACACACACACACACACACACACACACACACACACACACACACACAATTCTCATTTTGAAATCATTTTATCTTCATCAGGGTTACAATGCGAACCTCGTCACCATCGATCATGTGACTCCCCTGCATGAGGCGTGTCTGGGAGATCATGTGGCGTGTGCCAGAGCGCTCATCGAGGCCGGAGCGAATGTAAGTCCTTATATGGTCATGGAAAATACATGATTCTGATTGGCTGCCTGTTATTCTGGTGTATTGTCATACCGTATACGTAGATCCAGTGAAGTAAATCACGGCTTGTTTATGGCATCATTGTGCAACATAATCGCTTCTGTAGCATGAAATAAAAATGGACGAATGTTTCAATGAATTCACTTCTATTCAGTTCTTTTGTATTTCTAGACCACTTAACACATGCACATTTTTCCGAAGCAGCTTTACAGAAAAAAAATAATTACAAATATTAATTTTAGCTTTAGTAAATGAGTCCCTATACTGTACATTCATCCCTAATGAGTGGAGAAGAAAAAGTTTGGAGGAACCGGAATTCAAAGGAAACCAATTGCCATCTGATTGTCCGTTCCGTCATCGCCGAGGTTATCAGCTGTTCACTAATGGACACCTGAGTGCAAAACTGTTGAGGGCAATTGCAGCCTTAAATTATTGTAGCACCCTCCAGAATTTAGTGAAGGGTATTATAACAGCTGTAGTTTATATGCAGAATATACATGTCAGTACTCTGTGTGTGTGTGTGTGTGTGTGTGTGTGTGTGTGTGCGCACTAGTTAAATGCTACCACCATCGATGGAGTAACGCCTCTGTTTAATGCCTGTTCTGCGGGCAGTCCTGCGTGTACAGAGGTTCTGCTGGAGCACGGCGCCAACCTGCAGCCGGATCCATGCCAACCATCACCCATGCATGAGGCCAGCAGCAAAGGTGATTTATTTATTTATATATATATATATATATAAAACGCAAATGTATTTTAACTGCGCTAATTTTAATTCAATTAATTTTTATTTGCGCTTTCAACAATGAACATTGTCTCAAAGCAGCTTCACACAGATAATGTGGTGATAAAAATGAATAAGATGTTCTTTATAAGTGTAAGTTTGTCCTTTAATGAGTGAGCCGGTAGAGACTGTGGTGAAGGAAAAACTCCCCGAGATGCATAAGGAAGAAACCATGAGAGAAACCAAATTCAAGAGGGAACCTCATCCTCATCTGGGTGGCACCGAATGTCCATTTATTACAGATAAACAATGTTGCGGCGTTTAGTGATGATGATCAGAAGCAAATTGTAGTCCTGAGTCAGTGTAGCAGACTGTTGACATTAACTACAGTCCAAATCCATCCTCAAAGCTCCCGTTCTTACTCTGGAATTTCATGGATCTTCAGGGCGTTGATGAGAAACATCCCCAGCTGCATAGGGTGGCCTCCAGTCGAAGAGAACATCAGCCAGAGGCAGACCTGGACAAGATCTAAGGAGGGAAAAGAGACGCAGGAACAGTGGTCACTGGAACCTCAGAAGCATGTTGTGTACTCAATCGAGAGAGAGAGAGATAGAGCGATAGAGGAGGGGTGACAGAGAGAGAAGGATATGGATTCTAAAGTGTCCTCATTGTTGTATGACAGTTAAGGACACTGTGCAGTTGTGGACTCCAGCAACACTCTCTCTGTCAGCATAACTAAAAGGTAACACCAGAAGGTAACACAGTGTAGCGACTCGCTCGTGCAACGGGTGGAACACATGCACCAGGAGAGCGGTTTAAGTGGTTTTGTTGTATTGATTCATAGCAAACAAGAGTGATAAGGGAGAAGTGAATACGTGGAAGAGTGTGCCTTACAGTCCACCGGTTGTCGCCGGTATGAGCTCGGGGGCACGATATAGTGGCGCACACACTTTTCAGACATTTTCGCTTATAAAAACAAACGGGCAGTAAAACGTATGACACCGTATAAAACTGTAAAGAGAGATTTATTGTAACTTACAGATGTAGAATAGGCTCAGATTTTTCATCTCCATGCAGATCACCAAGTCTCTGTTGTTGCCCCAAAAACATTTTCCACATCGCTGCTTTGTGCAAATCTTCGATAAAACAACTTTTTTGACTGTCCATTTTCATTTGTTTTCTTTTTTTTTTTGTAAACAAATTCCAGTTAGCATGAGTTATATACTGCATCGCGATGGTGTATTTATATATGTGATCATATGAGTTCATTTGCAATTGAACTCCAGTGGTATATCACTAACATGGGCTTTTTGTTCAGGAAGGACGGCATGTGTGGAGGCTCTGATATCATGGGGGGCAGACGTGGATTACGACATTCCTCACTTAGGAACGCCGCTTTACATCGCCTGCGCCTCCCGAGAGCTACAGTGCACAAGGAAACTCCTAGATGGAGGTCTGGGCAAAATGTCAGACGAATTTTATTTTACACACTTAGACAACAGTCTGAGATACACTATGTGGCAAAAGTATTGGGACACCCGGCTTTTCCTGCCATATGTGGTTCTAATATTCACGTGAAGAAATTTCTAACAGAACTTCTGAGCTACCAGTACACAATTTTACACCAACTTCCTGTCAGAAATGTAATAGGTGGAGTACTTCCTGTCAGATTAAAATGTGTAAAATGTGCCCCTCGGATCATTGGAGACATTACATGAATCCGAACAAACTCGTACCGTACACACGTGGCACAAAGTGTCGGAAATGTGCGCGTTCGAGAGTTACGGATGTCGGTAATCTTATGACGTAACATTGTCAATAAATGACCACCGTTCCGATTTCCCGCACAGGAGCTAACGTCCAGAAGGGGCGTTTCCTGGACACGCCCCTTCACGCCGCCGCGCAGAAGGACTGCCCCGAGATCGTCAAAGTGCTGCTAGAGTTCGGCGCCAACATCAACGCTCGAAATCTCGAGCTGCAGAGAGCGGTGGAGACGGCGCCCCCTAGCAGCCTGGCGGAACACGTGCTACTGCACTACGAAGGTACGAACACGTCGCTCTGTGAACTTCTGTAGGCTAATTCAGGCTAACAAGCGATCGAGGCGTATAGCCACCATTAGCGTTTAGCGTTAGAGTGGTTTCTGAGAAGGCACAACGCTATATTGCTATATATTGTAAGGATTAAAAAGTGTCACAGTGATGTCATTTCCTGTGGAAGAAGCATAGAGGTAGCATTTACATTTGCTATTTCCAACAGTAGTTTTAACGTGTAAATTACATTTGATTTGATATGTGTAACATGTCCAAGCAGAAATTGTAGCATAATAATTAGCATGCAAATGAGTTTTGGAAAACAACGGGACATTTTGCCGCTTCAGTGCTTGCGCAGCTTCTTAGAGAAACAGTGGAACGGGGTTTGCCATGACGAAGTGGGCGTGGGCTCAAACATATTGAATTCCAATGCGTTAAATGCATTGGACCTTTTTTTTTTTTTTTACCTTTAAATGCATTTCAAAATACACCGAATTTTGCTACAAATTTCACAGGCAATATGATGAAAACGCAATCCTGAGTCGGCGAAACCGGAGTTTAATGCACGCAAATGTTGCACATATTAATTTGTGTAATACTTTTTCATTTGAATGATATAGTTTTCCGTTTGCCCTAAAACTCTGCACACGTGGTACACGGAAACATAAATTCAAATGCAGAAATATGTTATCGTTTTGCAAATTACATTTGAAATTGGATTTTGCTGCCTCTAGGCTTCCGTAGCTGATCGTGTGTGATAGCGGGATGCTAAACTAGTGGCTACGCGCTTTACTTATGTTAGGTGCATTGTTAGCATTGAAGCTCCAGGACGAGTGTGTGCACCATTAATTATACTGAAGGTGAAGGGTGACATTTTGTCATTGGTAATTTGTGTGTGTGTGTGTGTGTGTGTGTGTGTGTGTGTGTGTGTGTGTGTGTGTGTGTGTGTGTGTGTGTGTAGTTACTCCACGTGGCCTGAGTGAGCTGTGCAGGTTGTGCATCAGAGAGTATCTGGGACGTTCAAGACTTCATCTCATCCCTCAACTAAGACTTCCACCTCTGCTCCACAGATTCCTGCAGCACAGATAGACCCCCCCCCCCTCTCTCTCTCTCTCTCTCTCGCTCTCTCTCTCCACTTTGCCTCTATATAATTTTGTCTTTCTTTGTCTACTTATATTATATTATTTCCTTCTGTCTTTCCACCTCTGTCTCTCTCCACTCTTCTTTTTCCCGCTGTCTGTACATTTCTGTTTCTCTCCAGCCATCCTTATCCCTCTGTCTTTTTTCCCTCTGTCCATTTTTTTTCCTCCACCAATCTTTATCCCTCTGTCTTTTTGTCTGTCCATCTTTCTCTGCATCTCCCTCCTCCCATCTCTGTCATTTTCTGTCTGTTTATCTCTCCGTCTCTTTCCCTCTTTCCCAATCCCTCTGTCTTTTTTTGTTTCTCTCGGTGTCTCTCTCCTCTATCTTCATTCCTCTGTTTTTTCTCTGTCCATCTCTCTGTCACTATCCACCCGTCACAATTTTCTTTTTTTTCTGACTCTCCACCCATCTCTTTTCCTCTGTCTTTCTCTGTTTGTTTATCTCACTGTTTCTCTCCTCCTGTCTCTGTGTTCTTTTCCTGCCTGTCTCTGTCCCTCTGCACATCCCTTTCTATGTCTCTCTCTCTCTGCCTATCTGTCCCTCTACATTTCTATCTGTCTATCTCTTTCTGTCTCCCTACCTGTCTCTATCCCTTTGTTAATTTTTATCTGTCTATCTCTCTTTCTCTGTCCCGCCGTCTTGCTCCCTCTTTTTGTGTTTCTTTCCACCCATTTTGCTGTCTTTTTCTGCCTTTCTCACTTTTTCCTTCTCTTTTTTGCTTTGTCCATCTCTCTCTCTCTCTCTCTCTCTCTCTCTCTCCTCTCTCTCTATACCTGTCTTCCTCTCCACCTGTATGTTTCTCTGTCTACTTTTCTTTTCTCTCTCTCTGTCTCATCACCACTCTCTTCTTATATCCCTGTATCTGTTTATCTTCCTTTGTCTCTGTCTATCTTTATATTTGATATTTTATCTCTCCTTTTGACTCTATTAGTGGTGTTTTTTTGGATTTCTTTTATTTCGTCTCTCAAGTGCATTTATTATCTTCTTGATAAGACAAAAGAATGAATTGCTCGCTCTGTGAATTTGAATATGATGTCTGCAAAAAAACAAACAAAAAAATCTGCATAATTTTGTTCGTGTCAAAATCCATAGTTCCACATCCCCGTGTCCCACATCTCGTCCACACCACGAGTGACAAAGTTTACAGACACACATCTGTCCTTCGTACTCTGTAAAACCTGGTGACATCACGTGACCCGTCAGAAATCTGACACATATAAACGAAACCCATCATAAATATCCAGTTCACTTCATTACATGTGAATGTCAGATGATGGAAATGCCAAAGTTCTCTCATCTCACACTTCTTGATCTGGTGGTGTGTACGAGCTCCCGAGTGTGTGTGTGTGTGTGTGTGTATCGTAATCACGGCTATGCAGTGTTTCACTCAGACGTCAGCACAAAAGACAAATAAATGGGAAAAGAAAATTGACCTTATTTACTATTTGTCATGAATATAATGTATATATTTTATTTTAATAAAATGCACTGATATCATTACATGACTGAGATGAAAAATATATCTATTTTTAATGAACACAAACTGTTACCACAAAGTTTGAGGCACACAATAGTATAGGACGTCTCTTTGGATGTGGAATTAAAATTTCCCTTCACTTGTAGTAGGAGACTCAAATCTGTTCCAGCATGACATGCATGAAGATATGGTTTACACGGGTTGGAGTGGAAGATCTCCTGCTTTAGAGCTCTAAACCCTATCGAACACCTTTGGGGATGAATGTGAACGCTGACTGCACCCCAGATCTCCTCACCTTCATCACTACCTGCCTTTACTAATGGCTGAATGAATCGCTCCACAAGGACACTGCAAAAAAAATCATCTCAGAAGTGTGAATGGGGAACGAATGTGGAACTGAACTGAAGGTGAGATATTTACACCTATTCCTCAAAAGCTTTGGAAGCATTTCTGAGATCTGATTTCTCAGACCAAACCTGGAGACTAAGTGAATATTCACGTATATCATGAAGATCATCTTAAAGTCGTCTGAGTTTCAGTTCATAACGAATTATTTCAAACAAACTGCGACAACCTGCTTCAATTCCGTTCGTTTTAAACGAGTCTTTAATGCGATTTAGAGGAACGATTTGTTCATTTTCTACCGGATGCGGAAGAGCAAAGTATCGTGAAATCTCCGTAGGTTATGCACAGGAAAAAAAATTAATAGTTCATCGAATTTAATTATCCGGAGTCATTCGTCCTTTTGTCACGTGACTCCCATAGACACCATGTAGGTGATTAATTTCATGGTGATTAATTTCAATTAAAAAAAAAAAAAAAAAAAAATGCATTAAAATGACTTGCGCTTTTCCACATGATTAAAAACAATAAATAAAATTTATTAATTAATTAACCAATAAAATTTCTAATAGTTTAATAATTAAAACAATCTATTTAAGAACGTGTAAAAAAATAGCTTATGGTCATAGAGCTTAGAAACCCCCACCTCCCAAGATAAATAAGGACATTTATTAATTGATTAATTTAATAAATCATAATAATACAAAATAAAACCGCTTACTTAAATACTGATGGTTTTTATATAAGTACAAGAAAAATAACTAAAAATTGCTTAATCGTTGTGCTTTAAAAGATAAATAAAATGCATGAAATAAAAAACAAACAAATAAATAAATAACGCTGGCAATTGTCTACATAACAACACCCCTGAAAATAATTCAATTAAATGAAAAGTGATTGAGCTCATTGTGTTTTATAGATAAATTAATACATACAAAACAAAAACACCTTCCCAGATGATTAAAAGCAAAAAAAAAAAAAAAAAAAAACATTTTATATCCACATTTGTAAGTTTTATTTTTTAAAACAAATGGAGTTAAGCAAAGCCTAAAAAAAAGAAGACAAAAATTTGGATGCGTAAATATTTTTTTTTTAATAAGAATCTTCATATTTTCATGATGACAAATGCTGCCTAATTTTTTTTTTCATCATCATTCAATAACAGTTTCTTTCTTGTGGTTCTTCCTCATGGTCCTTTTTTTTAATAACGCAATAAATAAATAAATAAATAAAATCAATATAATGAGAAAACATTGTTCTGTATCATCTGCTTCTACATTTCTCTCTCTCAGTAATACAGAAGTCTAGATGGAGGTTACACCCTGTTCAGTTGGGGAATCATCCAACAAAATAAAGAGGAATATATTTACAAATAAATAAATAAATACATGAATAAATACAGTTCACAGTGCAGTTTGTTGAAAAGAATTAAAATGAGTCAAGAAATAAATTTCCCCTCGCACATAATTTATCAATACATATTTTTTTCTTGCTAAAAAAGCTAAACTGCATGATACAATCGGATGATGTTGCCTAAAATAGCACACCGTTGCTAATACAGATGTTAGCGTTGTTTGCTAATAATTTAAGGCACACACTATAAACACTAAAAACTACACATTTTATACACCTTTCTCCCATAAACACCAGCCTCATGTATTTCACACAATCTCATTTCCTACGTAAAAAAAACAACAACCAGCAAGCAGCGACTGTTGGGGTCCAAGCACTTTTTTTGTGTGTGTACTTATTGTGTTTAGTGTGACGTCATACCTCATGAGTTTCACCTGCAAACATCTGCATCGAGTGTTTCAGAAGGTTTAATACTAGAGATGCATTCATAGTCGCAAAAAACAAAATAAATAAATAAATACCTGTATGTATTTCCAGATGTAGTCTAAAAATGAACACACAATCTAAATTTTTTTCGATGAAAAAATGTGTAAATTAAAAGAAATAAATACTAAAAAAAATATAGTAATGCTAGCTAGATACACTATGTGGACAAAGGTATTGGAACACGACTTTTCCAGCCATATGTGGTTCTTCACCAAACTGTTACCAGTTAGAGTCTCACAATTCTGCAGGACTTTGGATGTGGTAGCATGAAATTTGAACTAGGAGACCCCAAATCTGTTCCAGTATGACAATGCCCCTGTGCACAAAGCCAGCTCCATGAAGATGTGGTAGGTCAGTGGATAAGGTTTTGGGATGTTTAGAAGGTCGGGTTTAAGCCCTGATATTACTGAGCTGCACTCTTGGGCCCTTGAGCAAGGCCCTCAATCCCTGGTGCTTCAGGGGTGCTGTAAGTAATGCACCTTTTACAGTGCATCTGGAAAGTATTCAAAGCGGTTTACTTTGTCCACATTTTGTTATTTTACAGCTTTATTTCAAAATGGATTTATTATTTTCCTCAAAATTCTACAAACAAAACCCCATAATGACAACGTGAAAGGAGTTTGTTTGAAATGTATGTACATAAATATTCACAGCCGTTGCCATAACACTCAAAATTAAGCTCAGGTGCCTCAATGTTTTTACAACTTGATTGGAGTCCACCCGCGGTAGATTCAGTTGATTGGACATGATCTGGAGGCACACATCTGATCTATATGAGGTCCTACATTTAACAGTGCATGTCAGAGCACAAACCAAGAAATTAAGTCCAAGGAATTGTCTGTAGACCTCCGAGACAGGATTGTATGGAGGCACAGATCTGGAGAAGTGGACAGAAACATTTCTGCAGCATTGAAGGTCCCAATGAGCACAGTGGCCTCCATCATCAGTAAATGGAAGAAGTTTGGAACCACAAGGACTCTTCCTAGAACAAAGCCGCTCGACTAAACTGAGCGATCGGGGGAGAAGAGACTTAGTCAGGGAGGTGCCCAAAAACCCAAGAGAGGAGAACCTTCCAGAACAACAACCTTCCCAGAAGAGTGGAGGTTCTTATAACAGCAAATGGGAACTGAATGTGGACTTTAGTCTATGAGCTGCTTCCATCTGCTTCCTTGGATAAAAAAATAAATGTTAGCGAATGAACTCATTAGCAAAATAATTAGCAAAAAATGTGACTCTAAGTGCCTGGACCCCTAATACAAGTACACAGACATGGTCTCTCTAAAACCAAGATCCCTGAATAGAAAGCAGCATCACAGATCTAACATACAGTGTGCTGTCGGAAACTCACAACATGTTAAAGCCAGGCTTTTCCCCGCCGTTTTAATGGAGAATATCTGGTGAATGCTAGTCAAACGTTGCTTATACATGCTAGGACTCATCTTAGCTGTTATTTTTAACTGAGCACGAGTTACAATTCTGTGTGCCTTTTAGGTTTAATACTGCTTCTGAATTATAATTATATTATATTAATATATTTCTAAATTATATTTGATTGTAATATACAGTTGCAGAGTTAGGACTGGGTTTAGCAGGAAGTCTGTGTGAGATTAGCATCAGGTTGTACCTATGAGCTCGGGTATGCTAATAGTCGTAATGTTTAATGTCATGATTTTATTTTTGATTCAGAACATGCCGTGTCTGTATAAAGTGCAGTTTTTATTATATACACTCTATGGCTAAAAGTTTGTGGACACTTGACCATAAGATTGGTGAAGTTTTGAACATCTGATTCCACATTTTGCCTCCATGTGCTGACATAATAACCTCCACTTTTCTGGGAAGATTAGTCAGGTATTGATGGAGATGAGGTGAGGAAGCCTCGGGTACAGTCAGTGTTTACATTCATCCCTCAAAGCTTTATAGCAGGCCACTCAAGATCTTCCATACCCTTCCAACTCATGTAAAGCAGATATTCATGGAGCTGGCTTTGTGCACAGCAGATGCTGGTACAGGTTTGGGTCTCCTGGTTTCATATAAATATAAAAATTTCATGCTACCACATTAAAAAAGGTAAAGGGGCTTTATAGTTGTACTTTACAGCACAGTGAAATTCTTTCCTCACATATCTTAGTGATGTTAGGAAGGTGGGGTCAAAGTGCAGCCTCCCTACATACCACCTAGGACGTGCCTCAAACATTTGTGTTAAAGAGTAAAGAGCAACATATATCTGGAAAAGCCAGGTGTCCCAATAATTTTGTCCATATAGTGTATATTTAGATAAAAAAAATAATATAATAACACGTACAGAAATAAACAAGAAGCAACATATAATAAAATAAAAACGCATGCCAATGATCACCTCCTTAATGGATACAAGCAGATTCCAAAAAAGGTCCATTAAATAGTCCAGACTAAAACCTGGACCGAAATCCAGTCCTTCAGCTGTGTTCCTGATTCCATCTGAAGTGAAACGTGATGGGAAATTACTGATAATGCCATCTCATGCTGGTGAACATATACAGTAAGCATGGAGTCGAGTCTCGTTTCTCTGTCCATGTCCTAAGAATGTGGTCTTTGTCCTGTTTTTGTCCATAACTGGACTCTAATACTGTCTCTACTCGTATATGATTATGAGCTAGTATGTGCATGTGACTGTGTGTGTGTTTAGAAGGGATTGAGGCGTATCCCGGTCCCCAGCGGAGAAAAAGGGTTCACCTTGGCCCACATTAACGCATCGTTAAGTGAAATGGACGACTTGCCATCCTCCAGGAAGAAGACAGGACCCTGTCAATCACAGAGAGCGGTTATTTTAGCACGTTAAAATGAAAATTTACCTTTTACTACGCTGAAATTGATTATTTTTCCATAAATGCGGGTTCTGAATGTTTTTTTCCACTTATAATGCAGACAACATTAAAAACTCTTGTGTTGGAAAATGCTTTGAATGTCATAAAAAAAATATTATGACTGTTTTTCAGTACACCAGAAAAAAAAGTGTGTGTGTGTGTGTTTGTGTGTGTGTGTGTGTGTGTGTGTGTGTTACTCGCCTGTATTCTTAGCCCAGTAAAGCAGGAGATCTGGACGTCTGAGTGGCTGGGCAAGCTGGAGCCTGTGACGTAGTCCGGCCCCTGCAGGCCCTTCATAGGCTCCGCCCTCATTCGTCTCAGGAGGAGTGTGTACTCCGTCATCTGCGCCTCTGTTGGAGGAGTGTATGGAGTCTCCTCTGCTGCCCTGAGTAGGAGACGTGGTGGTTAGAAATCTATAGAAAACGTCTAATGCATAGCAAATGTGTGTGTGTGTGTGTGTGTGTGTGTGTGTGTGTGTGTGTCTATGTGTCTGACTTGTTGAAAGATGCTCTCCAGGCCTCCAGCTCCACTGATAGCTGTTCAATCTGCAGTGGCAAATCGACTTCTCTCCTCTTTAACAATTGACTAAAAGAGAGAAAGACAGAAAGAAATAGGAAAGTCTCTTTTCTCTTCAAGTTGTTGGTAAACACACACACACACACACACACACACACACACACACACACACACACACACACACACACACACACACTCTCACCTTGTGTATTCATACAGTGCAGGGACGATGCTGGAGTACTGCCTTCCTATAGCCAATAACGCTCCAATGTAGCCACAGAGGATGAGCAGCTCGTTACGCTCCCTGGGAAAACACACACACACACACACACACACACACACACACACACACACACACACACACACACACACACAGCGAGTTCATTAGAAAACCTCCTGAGGAATTTCGTTTGAGTCGATATTAACAGACTTGGTATCGGTTTTGTACTTACTCACTGCACTTGCTCAGAACCAACCGGTCCGTCCTGATGTAACTCAGCAGGTCCAGGATTGGATAAACCGAGTCCACGGTCCAATCAGGACACCTCAACTGATCTGTGAGAAAGAGAAAAAAATATATTAGAACATAATAACACAGCATTTTTCTTCTTAATAGATGAAATAAAACGCATATACAAACACACACACACCTTTGATGGACGCGATGCCGACTGGGAGAGCCTTCTCAGGTTCAGGGCTGAGTAGTAGATACTTTACTTCCTGTAAGGTTTCTCCCTGATTGTGAGCCTCCTCGGCCAGATCCTTACACTCCTCCAAACTCGGCAAACCACACTGAAGAAACACAGCACACACGCTTTCCTACAAACAGAGCTTAGGGTCGGCCATGATACGGCACCCCTGGAGCACAGAGGGTTAGGGGCCTTGCTCAAGGGCCCAAGAGTGGCAGCGATCAGTAGCCCAGCACCTTAATCACTGAGCTACCATCCAAGTATAAGTTTCAGTTTGAGGCGTCCTATTGATTAAAATCCATGTTGATTGAAGCTGTTTCTTAAACCAATCAGATTGTGACTTGCGTACTCCTAGCAGGCGTCCAATCATGTCTGCATTTTCATATCATTTGATTGGATGGTCAGAGAGCGCACTAGTCAGGTTTTATATATATATATATATATATATATATATATATATATATATATATATATATATATATATATATATATATATATATATATATATATATATATATATATATATATATATATATATATATAAAACCATCATCAAATCGAGCTTAAATATTTCTGATCTAATGTACGAATAAACCTTAAATGAGTCATGTGACTGTACCTTGTCGTGCAGGTCGTCTCGTTCGGCCGAACTGCCTGGGTAAAAGGCACACAGCTTGGCTAAAAGAGTTTCATTATCAGGAATCATCTGTAGCAGCCTGACAGCCAAGTCCCTGTTGATGGCACACACACACACACACAAACACACACACACACACACACACACACACACACACACACACACACACACACACACACACACACACACACACTATGAGAGTAAATACAGAGAGACTGTACACACAAAAACATGTATTTCAGGTTGTGTACATGAAGTGTCCGAGAAACTGTGTTTGTGTGTGTGTATATAAATATATATACTGTGTGTGTGTGTGTGTGCGTGTGTGTGTGTGTGTGTGTGTGTGTGTGTGAGAGAGAGTGTTTGTTGCTGTATCAGAACTTACAAGACATACATATCAATACGAATTCAATCCTATAAAATCTATAACTTCATTAATGGAAACTTTTAAGGCAGATTTTTTTTCTCTTCTTTCATTTAGAAAAAGATGAAAAGAACGTCGAAGTGAGAGAACAACGTTAAATGCTGTGGCAGGCCATCAGGGCCTTAATTTCGGATTAATGTTTGAATATATTTTTGTCCATAAATAAGTATTAAATTTCTCCCCACAGTCTATTCTCCTCATTTCATAGTGCTTCTCTCAGGTGCACTACTTCACTCCCAAATTGAAAGTTTACCTATGATTTTCTATCCAATAACATTTTAGCCTTTACAGCACGTATTTCCCTAAGACAACCTAAAACCTGAGCACCGTGGGCTTTTTTTAAACATGTCAGCATTTTCACATCCTTTGATTGGATGGTCCGTGAGCGCACTAGCGAGAGCTTGCAGAGATTTTGCACAAAAACACACAATTTGACAAAAAAAATGCACATAAGTGCTGGGAAAATCCTGGGGTCATCTTTTAGATGATGTATGTGGCAGTGCAGTTGTGGCTACAGTGAAAGGAGACGTGTTGAATTGTGTTTGTTGAGATTCTTGCTGAGATTGTTGAGATTCCTGTCTGTGATCTTCTGGGATCTACTCTCTGTTCTACTGCGCTTCTCTATTATATTGATGGTTTCTACAGATGTGGTGTCATAATGTTTTAATAATAGTATTAAGAGGTGGATTGATTCAGGCAGGACACCACTGAAGGTCTTGGCGTGAAATGCACGACTCATCACTTGTGGTGTAACAGTAACCTCATCGAGCTTGGACAGATCAGCCTGAATATTTTTCTTTCACAGCACAACACTGAGTGTTTCATCTCTTACACATTTGACTAGAGTTCTGAATTCAAGCGAGGATTATTTCACACTAAAGCAATCAAAAAGCAAATATACACCAACTCGCCTGAAATACTTTCCTAGTAACATTTAATTTTTCAATTATTTTCATTAAAAAGGCACAGTTTATTATGTTTCTTGGTCAGGTTTATTAAAAAACGCTAATAGATATCTACAGAGCTGCTTATGAACATTGTACATTAATACTATAATACAATATATATATACACTATATTGCCAAAGGTATTGGGTCACCTGACCTTTTCCTGCTATATGTGGTTCTTCTCCAAACTGTTACCACAAATCTGGAGGCACTCAATTGTCTATAGATGGCGCTATAATAACATTTTGCATTCACTTGAACTTGGAAACCCAAACCTGCTCCAGCATGGTGATGCCCCTGTGCACAAAGTGAGCTCCTTGAAGATCTGGTTTACATGCTTTGGAGAGGAAGATCTCCTGCTATAGAGCTCTGATCTCATCCCTACTGAACACCTTTGAGATGAATGTGAACGCTGACTGCACCCCAGGTCTCCTCACCTGCATCAGTACCTGCCTTTCATAACACCCTTGTGACTGATGAGCACAAATATCTATAAGTGCAATCTAAAATCTAGTGAAACATCTTCCCTGAAGAGTGGAGGGAATTAGAAGAGGAAATTGGGACTAAATGTGGAATGCAATGCTCAAAAATCACATACTGAACATATGACCAGGTGTGAGAAACCAATAAGGGATTTTCATAAACACCAAATGTAATGATATGAAAGTGATTTTGCATGCAGTAAAATAAAACCCCATACAAACAAACAAACAAAAAAACCCAGAAATGCTTAAAAGTTGCTACCTGTTTCTGACGCATGGAAAGCTGGAGACAGATGGGGATGATAAAACAGAACAGATGAGCGATAACACTAATCACACTGCAGAATCTAATCAGTGATTCTCAAAACCTTCTGCCTCCAGGGACAAGTTCCGTAAGTGCTGAATGGGCGGACCATCGATTTGACTGATTTACTACGAAAAAGTGTACAATGTCTTTTATTATGTAATGTGAATGATTTTTGCGGTGAAGGTTTTATTTTCGCCTCTTTTATATTTATTTATTTATATATTAAATAAAAATAGTCAAACAGAAATACGCGCTGCATTAATTGCGCATTAATTAAATTAGTGCTGTTTAATTAAATTAGCGTTAGCAAATCATTTTTTTTACTATGAAATTTATTTGTACTTTATTTTTTAATTATTTATTTATTTATTTATTTTTAATTTTCTAGCTGCATGTCGTACTCTGTATAAATCTGTAGGCGACAAATAAAATTTGATTTAAGTTAAATAGTATAAAACTGATAAATTTAGAGTGTGAGTTCCATCACTCTCCAGAACTCTGTCAGGTCCCTGGATGCTACATTGAGAACCACTGTTTCAGAACTTCTAGAACAAATTTGTCAGACAATTTACACCATATAATAACACACCCCGAAAATAAATCAAAAAAAATAAATCAAAAATTTTTATTACACATAATTTCGATTTTTCTTAGATTCTTGTAAAGAGGTTCGTGTGTGTTGAATAAATGAGTAGAACGTTTACCATGTAGCTGTGGTCATGTATTTCCTGGCCAGAAGTTCCAAGACATAATGAGTGGCTTCTTGTGCTGATTCTTCCAGAACGGTCCCAACACACATCGCCAGCTCCAACTCATTGCCTCTTATCAGACTGGCCATAGCCAACTACACACACACACACACACACACACACAAAACAATAAATACATATATCCTATCATTTCTGCTGTACAATCTGAGTCTATAACTCATTGATATTTATCATTAGCTGTATATAAAGTTGATTTAAGCGCATCAGAGACGAACTCAAAGTTGTGCATGGCCCAGGTGTGTATTCAGCAGCAGTGGATTCTACTCTGTTACTCAACTTTAGTATAAATTCTTTTAATGTTTTATGTTTTCTTGTCAGTATTTTCATGCTGGGACACTTTCCCTTCATCCATCTGAATAAGCAATATTTTCCTTTTTTCCAGAAAAAAACACCATTCCTCAATAAATTAAAGTGAAAACATACAAAGCATTAAACGAGAAGCTGTGGATGAGCACAATCATAACCCTATGGTTCTGCTGAGAGTGTGTGTTTCCTTTAAGGGTTCTCTCAATGTGTAGACAACCGTGTCTGTATAAATAAAAATGGACCGAACTACGTCTAATATTTACACAGTTCTTATACATCACTACATTTCATGCTCACAAACAAAAGCGGGGACTGTTTTACTCAAGTAGAAATGTGTAGAAATGGAGTTTTACTTTTACTACAGGAGTATTTACACGTGAGATTAGTATTTTTACTCACGTACAGGAATTTACATTTATGTACATACACACACACACACACACACACACACACACACACACACACACACACACACACACACATATATACATATGTGTGTGTGTGTACACACATATGGAACATCCCACAAAAGCTACAGTTTTGGAGACGCTCTGACCCAGTCGTCTAGACATCACAATAAGTCAAAGTTAATCAAATCCGTATGTTTGCCCATTTTTCCTGATTCTAACACGTCAGTTTTGAGGACAAAGTCTTCACTTGCTGCCTAATAAATATATTACAGGAGCCATGATGAAGAGATCATCAGTGTTCTTCACCACTCATAATGATATAATGTCATATAGTTATGCCTGATTTGATATATATATATATATATATACAGTCGAACCCACTTATCTCGCCCTCGGTTAACTCGCCAACCCTATCAAGTCGACGTTTTTGAAGTGGAACCGCCAAATTCTCGCTTTGTCTTATCATTTTCTAATCGGTTATATCGATTTTTTTATGTCTCGAGCACAAGTGGGGCAAATTTGCTATTTAGCCTCAGTTATGTCGGGAATCCCCTTGCCACGCCCCCTTCGGCGGCGGCATTCCCCGAAGCACCCTGCTTCTTCACTGAGCACGGAGCTCATCGCAGTCATGCTGATCACACACACCTGACTCTCATTCACTCACTCATCCCATCTCCTATTTAAGCCCCTCACCTCCACACACTCGCGGTCCGTTATTGTTTGTGCATGATCGTATGTGTTGGTTCATGGCGGTCTGTGTAATCGCGTCTACGTATCCCGCTACGTACCCTTCTTCTCGGACTCCGCATTCTAGTATTGGTGGATTATCTCCTGAGTATTCTCAATAAACTTTGTTTGCGTTTACTTCGGCTTCCGCCTCCTTATCCGCATTACAGGTTATCTCGATCCGCATGACCAATCAAACAAATCGCGTCAACGCTGTTGTGTAAAAAACCTTCAAAAACATTTATATAAAACATATATAAAAACATATATTGCCGCCATATTGGTTCTCGTTTATCTTGATCATCGGTTATATTGACGCTTTTTAGCGTCCCTTAGGCCGGCAACATAACCGGGTTCGACTGTATATATATATTTTTTGTCCCTTTTTCTTCAGAACCACAACCTCATGCTCATGAACAACACATTTTCATGATCAGAAGGAGTTTAAATGGAAACTATATGAGGACTTTACTGAATATGATAAATGGTACCTCACTGGATTAGATTTTTGCCTTCTGATCAAAAGGTCATGACTTTAAATCCTATCATATCCTAAAGCTGCTCTTGCTGGGCCCTTAAGCAAGGCCCTTACCCCTTTGCTGCTCAGTTGTATAAATGAGATAATTGTAAGTTGTTCTGGATAAAGGCGTCTTCCAAATGGCATGAATGTAACTTTGAATATGTGTACAGTACTGACAAACTTCTGGGATTTGAATGTGGTTCTATATTTGTAATTGTAATGAAAAAAAGTCTCTGAACAGGGAGTAAATATAAATACTACCTCTGTGTTATCTACAGCCAGATGACAGCAGGCTGCCAGAACTGCACAACCCTCCTGAAAATACCATTCAGCAAGTTCCCAACACACCCCATGCAAAAGCCTAGAGAGAGAAAAACAAAGAAGAACTTCATTCGTCAAAAATCCAATTTAACGCAATCTTACCTGCAAAACTGCTTTACACAAATACATCGGCTGACAAGGGATTCTTTCTTATGATGATTCAGAGGTGATGTGGTGAAAGACGATACTAGGAAGAAACCTTGAGAGGAACCAGATTTAGAAGGAAACCCATATTATCTGGGTGTCACTGATTCTTTCGGTACGGTGCAGTCTATTTTATTGAATTTATCGCTTGTTTAATAAAGGAGAATTGAGTAGGGGTCCGCCATGATTTGGCATCCCTGAAGCAGGAAGGGTTAATGGCTGAACATTGGGGTTCGAACCACCAGACTTCTGTCAAGATCTTGGTCCACAAAGCAACTATTTAGTAACATTCGAACCAACCACACAATGTATACAATGCTGTGAAAAAAATTATTTATTCTGTATATTTGACAAACTCAAATGATTCAGAACATCAAGCAAATTTTAATTTTAAACAAAGATAATTACAGTAAATACAAAATGCAAATTTAATTTTATTGTCCAAACCTGCCTGGCCTTATGTGAAAAAATATTTGCCCCCCAAACCTAATAACTGGTTGTGTGGTGGCAACAAGTGCAATCGAGTGTTTGTTGTTACATGGTAATGATTCTTTCACATCGCTGTGGAATTTTCTTCGCACTCGTCTTCACTTTTCCACAATGACGGGTTTTTGAGTCTGAATGGCCTGTTTATGGTCATGCCGCAACATCTGGATCGGATTAAAGTCTGGACTTGCTGGTGTGTTTTGGATCAGTTTTGTTTCTATTTAAGTGATTTCTTAAATCAGCTCTGGCAGTAATCAGGTCTGGGTGTGGCGAGTGAAATTTAACTCAGCTTTCCAATAAACATGGTTCAACACAGTTAATTCATGATTTAATAGGGAGGCAAATATTTTTCACAGCACTGTATTATAAAGTAGTTCATTAAAATAACCACTGTGTGTGTACTCGCCCGGTGTAGGTCTCAATGTTGTCGTTGTCTGTGGATGCTGAGTGGTTGATGGAGGAAATCGCGGGTCCGTGAATATTACCTTCACAAGCTCCCTGATTACAACATACACACACATAGTTAGCACGATAAACTGGTCACCTAAGCAACAAAAAAGGTTTCCCAAACCGTTTATTGCAGTTATTATTATTATTGTGGTATATTTGCTAGATAATGATTAATGTTTGTTTTATTACGGTCGTTTTCAGTGAGACTCACCTGTGCCACAATCAGCGCCTCCTTTAACTGCCCTCTGGAGGTGAAGAAACTCACCAGCTTTTTGACGTCACCTGTAGCAATGCAGTATGGGATTACATCATCATTGCCCTCCTGCATGAGCTGATCTGCTCTCCTACAGCATGGGAAGGAAAATATTCATGTGAAGGAACTTACAACAGAATAAACCGATCTCAGAAGATCGTACTGGGAACTGAGATTGCTCCAGGAGTCATTTTATTTACACCATGTGCTCCAGGGGGCTGTATCATGGCAATATAACAATTTTATCATGGGATCAATAAAGTATTTTAAAACAAAAAATTACAAAAATAATCAAATTAATTGTAAGGATTCTGGAATGGTAGTTCTGAGTTTCCACCACTAGAGGCAATATTTGTGTTTCCTAGTTTTTAGTTCCTGGTTTATTTATGCTTAACCAAACCAATGGCATCTTATGTGAATAAGGTTGTTGATTTTGCTATTGCCATAATTATTTTTAGTTTTTGTGCCTTAATAATCTTTTTTGTGGAAATTTCCTATGTAGTTGATTTTTAAAAATATTTTTATTGATTAATGATAAACGCCAGAAATAAGCCTTTGTGTCTACTTTTCCTCCTTAGCCTTCATTTACATTTTCACTAAAATCATCAAGACCAAGAGTTTGAGTTCTGGCCCTGTGCCCATGTGTAAATTTTAGAAGGCATGACCTTATATTCCTGTATTACTATAAAAGATAGCTAAACGTCATTGGCCCCGTCCTTTAAGAAAACGAAAATGAACATGAGTGTGTGACGTATCGATACGCTCGACTCACCGAGGATTATCGTGTCTCGTGGTTTTGCATCATCAACCACCAGTTACATATTATTCATGGTATCTTCACGTGTTAGTGTAGAGTATAACTATAGCGTATTAAATTTCTATATGCTACACACTGTATAACATCGCTTTCTGAGTAATTAGACTATAATTGTTAGTTCAATTTAAAAAATGAAATAAAGAAAAGACTATGTGTTTTATTCTTCCACTTTTTTCTCCAGGGGTCAATACATTTCCTTTAGAAATCAACAGATTTTTATTTAAACAATGATTTAATAATACCCAAGCTCTAAAAATATTCTACTCTCATGTCTCATATGGGATTCAGAGTGTTAGTTGGTCTTTCTGAATTTGATGGGAGTGAATTTGTGCTTGTGGTACACACCTTTGCATTAGTTTCTTCCAGTATTTCATGGAGACACCCGGAGCCACGGACAACGCCTTCTCCCACTGCACAAAAACAAGACATGCAAATGATTTTTAGATGCTTGAAGTCAAAAAGAGAAATGCATTTTAACCGTAACAAAATATACACTTTATGGACAGAATTATTGGGGCACCTAATTTTTTTCAGCCATATGTGGTTCTTCATCAAATTCTTAGTACAACTTTTGAGGCACACAATTGTATAGGACGTCTTTAACATTACATTTTCCCTACATTTGAACTCGAAGAGCCAAATCTGTTCCAGCATGACAATTCAAAAGCAAGCTCCATGAAGATCTGCTGAGTCGAGATTGAAAGTAAAGTTTTTTTTGCTGAGTCAGGCTGTGACCTGACAACATTTTGTAACTTCAGCTACATTTATGCTGTTAAAGATATTTATGTAAATAGACAAAATGATGGCTTTAGAGCAGGGGTGTACAATCTTTTCCACAAAGGGCCAGTGTGGGTGCAGGTTTCCATTACAACCAATCAAGGACCTCACCTGATAGTCATTGAAAATCATTGGATTTAAACAGAATGGTGTTGGACTTGCTCGGTTGGAATGGAAGCCTGCACCCACTGCACCCATTGTGGAAAAGATTCAACACTCTGCTTTAGAGCTTTCAAGCCGGATAAAGAGAATCTATGAAAGCAGAATTGACCTCTCCCAGCTCCACCATGAGTTCACAGTATCTCTGGATCTGTCCCAATCTCAGGTGGATTTCTGCTGCAGCCTTCAGTCTCTCCTCCTTACTGGGTGCTCCAATTCCTCCGCCAAACTTCGACATCTTCACTATGGTCAGCTCCTGGGCCTCCGACTGCAGGAGAAATGAGAACGAATAGAAACTATTAATAATGGAATATTCAAGATATTAATATAGGAAGAGTAACCAGCCTTTTATACCATGGCATTATACCGCCAAGCCTTCATAAATCTTCTTGTACTTTACCCATCAAACACTTCCTGTTTATCAAGTCAAGAAGCTTTAATTGTCATTTCTATGTACCAATCAATAAATCAATCAACCAACCAATCAATCAATCAATCAATCAATCAATCAATCAATCAATCAATCAATCAATCAATCAATCAATCAATCAATTAATCGATAAAGCAATCAATAAGTAAATCAATCAATCAATCAATTAATCAATCAATCAACCAATCAATCACTTAATCAACCAACAGACCAAACAATTAATTGATCAATCAAATAATCAATTAATCAATCAATCAATCAATCAATCAATCAACCAATAATAATCAAATCAATCAATCAATCAATCAATCAATCAATCAATCAATCAAATAATCATTTAATCAATTGATCCATTAACTAATACATCAACAAATTAATCAATCAATCAATCAATCAATTAATCAATCAGCTAAGTTATACACCATAACGGTATACATGGAGCAAGCAGGCTACGTGAGAAAGGTCATATTCAGGTAATGCATTCACAAAGAGTGAAAAAAAGAGGAAAAAGGGAGAAAAAGAGAGGCGATTGTTTAGCGGTGAAGGTGTTAGACTTGGCTCAGAAGTTCAAATCCCAGGCACACCAAGCTGCCATTCCTGGGCCCCTGAGCAAGGCCCCTAACCCCAAAACTGCTCAGTTGTATGAATGGGATAAATTTAAGTTGCTCTGGATAAGTGGTGTCTGGCAAATGCCATAAATGTAAACCAAGAGTGAATAATTTATGAAGAATAAATCTCAAATCCAAACACTGGCAAATTAACCACTAGAGGCAAACAAAAGTGGTAAACAAACACATTTAATAAGTGTACATGAAGCTTGTGTATATAATGTACCAGATTATGTAGAGTAAACTATA
>JBCEWE010000025.1:720000-745000 GCA_039877035.1 Silurus lanzhouensis
CACACACACACACACACCTTATAAGTCAAGGTGAAAGGCAGCATAAATCACAGCGTGGAAGAATTATAAAGTCATTTTCATTCATACTTTTGTCGCTTTTGTTATCATCTTTCTAACCGCTTCCTGTAAAGACGACAGTCTCTTACTGATACGCTCCGGACCGCCCTGGAAAGAGTTCTTCTTTTAGTTAAAAACAGTAAGTATATATCTTTTTTTTTAAACTACAGCAACAAATGGGCTTAAATGTATTTTTTATCATGAATGCCTAAAAGATATCCAGACAAATCATCATTAAAACAAACGATGTTTGTAAACACCTGACCATAAGATTCATTTGTTCTTTTTTAAACATCCCATTTAACTCTTGGTCCGCATTTGCTGTTTTAATGACCTTCAATCTTCTGGGAAGATGTTCCACTAGATTTTATGAAGATTCATGCAGCCACAAGTGTTAGTAAAGTCAGGCATGAGAAGGTGAGGAGGCCTGAGGTGCAGTCAACATTCACATTCATCCCAAATGTGTTCAATAGTGTTGGAGCTCCATAGCATGAGATCTTCCACTTTAATATTGCTATGTAAAGCAGATCTTTATGGAGCTGGCTTTGTGCATAGGGACATTGCCATGCTGGAACTGGTTTGGGTCTCCTAGTTAAAGCAAAAGGAAAAATGTCATGCTACTTCATCCATAGATGTTTGAGGTAACAGGTCATGGAAAAAAAGCATTCATATGAAAAAGTCGGGTGTCCCAATACTTTTGGACACAACCTCATTAAAAATATAAAGCTTTTAATGATCTTAACTACTGAGCAGTGTAACGGTATTAAAACTATAAAAAGAGTCATATTTTAGTTTATTTACACACGCACACACACACACACACACACACACACACACACACACACACACACACACACACACACACACACACACACACGCGGGACGGCTGGTCAGTCAGAGTGCAGTAAAAAAGAAGTGGAATGTCCCTGATCAGTGTAGACACAGAGCAGTGTGAGAACCTGACACGCCCGCTGTCTCAGCACAAATTACTTTCTGTTTCCTGAAAACAGAAACTTACAGTAGGTGCTGTGAAGAGTGTTTACAGTAAAAACTACAACTGAACGAATAAACAAACAAGCAACAAATAAAGAAATATATACCTTCAAATAGTATTGTAAATATAAGTATAAACTAGATTTAAAGTATATATATATAATTTTTGTATATTTGTGTTTTATTAAAAGTGCTATGACAGTCACAACTTATGTAATGTGTGTGTGTGTGTGTGTGTGTGTGTATGTGTGTGTGTGTGCGTGTGTGTGTGTGTGTGTGTACGTACCGGTAGTTATGTTTGTGAATGTGTGTGTGTGTGTGTGTGTGGATGTATGTATGTACACATGTATATAGAATGTGTGTATTTGTGTGTGTGTGAGTCTATGTATGTATGTATGCATGTATTGTGTGTGTGTGTGTGTGTGTGTGTGTGTGTGTGTGTGTGTGTGTGTGTCTATGTATGTATGTATGTATGTATGCATGTATACTGTATGTGTGTAATTGTGTGTGTGTGTGTGCATAGTTATGTCTGTGTATGTATGCACATGTGTATATGCATATATGTATGTGTTTGTGAATTTGTGTGTGTGTGTGTGTGTGTGTGTGTGTGTGTGTGTGTGTGTGTGTGTGTGTGGATGTATGTATATATAATTGTATACTGTATGTGTGTAATTGTGGGTGTGTGTGTTTATGTGTGTAGTTATGTTTGTGTATGTATATTTGTGGTGTGTGTGCGTGTGTATGTATGTGTATATGCGTGTGTGTGTGTGTGTGTGTGTGTGCGTGTGTGTATAAATGTATGTATGTATGGATGTATACTGTATGTGTGTAATTGTGGGTGTGTGTGTTTATGTGTCTAGTTATGTTTGTGTATGTATATTTGTGGTGTGTGTGCGTGTGTATGTATGTGTATATGCGTGTGTGTGTGTGTGTGTGTGTGCGTGTGTGTATAAATGTATGTATGTATGGATGTATACTGTATGTGTGTAATTGTGGGTGTGTGTGTTTATGTGTCTAGTTATGTTTGTGTATGTATATTTGTGGTGTGTGTGCGTGTGTATGTATGTGTATATGTGTGTGTGTGTGTGTGCGTAATGTATGTATGTATGAATGTATACTGTATGTGTGTAATTGTGTGCATGTGTGTGTATATATGCATACATACGGTGTTCAGTTTCTAACAAAAACGTCGAACTCCTTTAATTACAGTATCTGCCGAATCCACCATGAGCAACCCGAGGACGCTGAACGAGCTGATCGATCTAAAGAACTCTCGATTTGGTCGGCCTCCTCCAAGACACGGCCTCAAGCTGTTGTACTGGTTCGCTAACGACTTCCTGTTTATTAACAACAACGACAGGATGTGCTGGCAGTACAACCCGAGAAGCGAATTCTTCGGCTTTCATCGATTTAAGAACAGAATGGACAAAAATGGCGTCAAACTCCTGCCTGATAGCAACCTCTTCTACTACATGGTGGGAAACCTGAACAGCCCAGGAGCAGAAGAGCTGCCCGATTACGTCCAGGAAGACTTCTACGGCTATAAAAACGAGAACAACATGGATCGCATCATCATCAGCATCGTCGATCAGTCTGTTGACAGAGTCTATGTGACTGAGCACTGCGATCGGACGGATTTCAACAAGGAAGCTACGTACGGCATCAGCAAGGAGCTAATCATGATGATCCGGGAGATGACCTTAGAGGACTTTCTGATACAAACCGGTTATTCGCGATCGCTAGCAGTCTTATTTCGGAGTATTTGGAGAGAGCGTGAGCAAGAGAACATCGCTCAGAGTTCTCAGGAGGACGAGGCCAGCAGTTTCTGGGATGATAATGAAACTACAAAGTGCTGCAAATGTGTCATTCTTTAGACTCTTTCGGCTATAGAAAGAAAAGGCGCTACTGAGGTTCAGTAGTTAAGATGTTGGACTTCTGATCCAAGCAACACCGGCCCTTGAGCAAGGCCTTCAACCCTCAACTGTTCAGTCGGATAAAATCAGATACATTTACAAGGATAAGAATTTCCCCAAAATGCCATTATTGTAGAATCTCACACAAACTGTCCAGGAATTTAAACCAATTAATTCCAATTCACTATATGACTAAAATTTTGTGGACACCTGATTTCTTTTTAGAGGTTTCACCAGATTATTTGCTCCTTCAGCCACAAGGGTGTTAGTAAAGTCAGGTAATGATGTAGGTGAGAAGGTGAGGAGGACTGGGGTGCAGTCAGCGTTCACATTCATCCCATATGTGTTCAATAGTGTTCTGTAGCATGAGATCTTCCACTCCAACATCACTAGGTAAAGCTTATCAAAACAGGTTTGGGTCTCCTGTGTCAAGTGAAGGGAAACGCCCTATTAAAATTCCTGCCTCTTTATGGTAATGAATTGGGTAATAACCATGTATGGCTGGAAGTCAGGTGAGGTGTCCCAATACTTCTGTCCATACAGTGTATTTGTTAAGCTATAAAACATTACATACAACATCTATCCATCCATCCATCCATCCATCCATCCATCCATCCTTATCTAATCATATCTTTCTAATTTTAGATTTTGATTGGCCAGAAGATAAGGATGTACATAGTCTAATCTAGTCTAGTCTAGTCTGTTCTGGTCTGGTCTGGTCAGGATTGGTCTGGTCTAGTCTAGTCTAGTCTGGTCTGGTCTGGTCTAGTCTGGTCTGGTCTAATCTGGTCAGGTCTGGTCAATTAACAGGAGAACATTTCCACATGTGGCCATTAAACTATATAACTTCTCCCTCTGAGTGTTAAATAGCTGGTCTATGATATAGATTTAGTTATTAGTTATAGATTTTCATGACGCACATATAATGTCAATATATTGGGCAATTAAATGAAATAATTTCAGTGAAATAATAATTTGATTTGATAATTTGATAATAATATGATATGCAAATATTAATAATTTTTTCATAACATAAAATAAAAAGGTTTAAATGTTTTATTCCTGTTATATCATATTTATCTCTGTATTTTTTTATTACAGTGTTTTAAACTTTTTTTAAATACCCATAAAGTCTCAGGATGAACCAGTTTCTATTTCCCGAGAAGCAAAAAGGCAGCAGAGACCGGAGACATGATGCAATAACATGACACAGGAGATGAACATCTGTTTGGGTTTTTCCTTTTAAACAGCACCAGCGAGGATTACACGTGTAACACCAGTGTACTTACTGTAGGGCACATTAAATGTAAGCGCATTCCAGGAAATCCTGTGGCTTCGTAAACGGCGTTCGATCTCGCAATTCATTATGAGGAATGAGGAACACACACACTGGTGTTAACTGCATTTCAAACTGAGGAATTTGTAAGCTTTCATTAACTGTAGGATAATGATTTTCCTCACACGACTGCCAGATCATGTGATTTCTGATCTCCAGGGTTTTTTATTTATCTCGAGTGTAAAAATAAATCCAGTGAGTGACTTCTGTTAGACTGTAGATGAAGTAGATCCAGAAGAGTTACCAAGAAGGTTTTAACAACTCAGGTAAGCACAGTTTACAACTATGTGGAGCAGAAGAGCATCTCAGAATGTACAAAATAGTGTAGTATCTCTCTCTCTCTCTCTCTCTCTCTCTCTCTCTCTCTCTCTCTCTCTTTCTCTCTCTCTCTCGCTCTCTCTCTCTCTATATATATATATATATATATATATATATATATGAATACAGAAATGGAGGAATGGAGTACACAGATATGAGGATGTTCATAATGCAATGTAAATGCCGCAGGTAAAAACACGAAACCTGTTCATCCTGAATGACACTAAATTTAGCCTCTAAATGCGCTGTTTTACTTCCGTTTCTCAGTGAGAACAAACTCTCGATCGCATTACAGGAGGTACAGTATGACAGTATTTGAATTATATTTCCTGATATTTAGTTTTAAAGGAACGGTTTTACTATTACTTTTAATGCTGCATTTTTGTATTTTTAAACTTGATTTGGCGTCTTTTCATTGTTGAGAACAAGAAGCATGTTATTGTCGATGTGGTGAAGATGAGATCTGGTTTTCATGGAAGGAGACACCAATTTTAGCACTTTGTCAGAAGTTATTTTGACACTTTGTTTGAATTACAGATCATGAAAAGAGGACATCATGACCAAGACTCTAAATGAACTGGGAGACTTGAAGAAGGTTGGATTTGGTAAACCTTTTCCAAGACATGGCCTTAAACTGCTTCACTGGTTTGCTAACAGCTGTCTGTATTTCGATAACAACAACCAGATGTGGTTGTACGACAATCCGGAAGAAGGACATTTTGGTTTCAAATATTTTGGAAACAAGACTGGACTTCTGCCTGAATCAAACCTCAACTACTACGAGATGGGCAATCTGAGAGAAGCGAAAGGCCTGCCAGATTACGTTCGGGATGATTATATTCAAAACCGTAATGATTGTGACAGCAACAAAGATAGAATCATTGTTAGAGTTAATGATGAGTGGCTCGACAAAGTCTATGTGACTCAACACAATGATGGTAAGAATGATTTCAACAAGAACGCCACCTACATCATCAGCAGAGGCCTCATTATGAATATCATAAATCTGAGCTTGGAAGACTTTCTCTCAAAAACTGGGTACTTGACAGAGCAAGAGATTCCTGTTCAGAATAATGAGTACACAACAGTGGACATGGACAATGAACAGAATACTGGGAATGAGAGGGTGATAGAGGACGACAGTCAATATGATTTTAGAAAATCTAAAAGCCCATGTAGTTGTACCATACTTTAAGCTCTGGATGGAAATGACAAACGAGATTTCTGTTAGAAATGTACAACAGTTATTCTCACTACTGACATTAACCCTTTATATAAAGAATGATCTCATAGGATTTTGTAGATACTGATAAATGATTAGATTATTAGAGTAAGAGCACACACACACCTATTACAAGGTTATTGTGTTATTGCAATGGCTAGCTGGTGATCTGATAAAACACTTCCTGTCTTCATGTATTTATATGAGTAATATATATTATATGTAATGTATGAATGTAATATGATGCAAAATTATAGAAAATTCAATTAAATAAAACATTAATTATTGACATGAAAAGTGTCTCTTGAGTCAATCAGATCTGATTTCTGGGAAATGAGACAAAACTGAGCCAATTAGGTTGCAGTTAAACCAGGTAGCCCCGCCTACTGGCAGGAATGTGCTATGGCTGTACAGGTCCTTTCTTGTGTGCCAGAAATTGTCTTATTTAGTTTAGACCAGCCATTACCACATCTCACATCACATCTGATTCACATTCACTGGAATTAACTAATTTGACTAACGCACGATTAATCATTTAAAATCCCTAATCATTTGTTTTACTCATGTGTCAAGTCTCAAATCCGCAAAAAAAAAGCACCGAAATCCGCCATGACGGGCACATCCGGCAATTAAAACCATCCGTGTGGAAACACAGCAAAATTTCCGTTTTTTTTTTTTTTTTACGATTTATGCAATTTAAAACACCATCATTATTTGAAATCATTTACATCAACGCTTTTTCATGTTTTACAATTATTAGTATTTTAGTCTTTGCTTTATATCTTTGCACATTCAGGATTTTCCAGGCAGAATTAAAGACCAAGGGTCTGCTCTCCATATGTAAATTCCTCAATTACCTGGATAGTTGTTGATGATTTCACATTTTCTAGGAATTTTGGTTCTTTGAAGTTCATCCTGGAGTTGTTGTAATAGAAACAGGTCCAATATCTCAAAACTGATCTGATCAGGTTTGGTTCATGTAAAAAGGATCAGATTATGTCTTTATAACCAAAAGTGATACAGGAAGTGAAACTCAGCCACATCCTCTCCTTTTTTACCTGAGCAACCTTTTGCGCCAGGAGCAAAAATAATTCAACACATAATACCAGATAGACTGGATTTCTCAGTGCAGCAGAAAGTTTACTTTTAGAAATGTATTATTTTTCTTGTTAAATAATAATTTATATGATGCTCTCATATTAATAGACTTTAATATGAAGTAGGAATGTTTTTATTTTTTTTTATATATTCTTTTTATACATTGAGTATTGTTAAAAGTGGCAAATAAAATTGTACTGACTTGACTATTTTTTTATATTTTACTTGTTCCCAAGTTCTAGTGGGTTGAGTGACGGCATAGACATTAGGAAAGTATGAAAAAATGAGTATATATGAGTTATTCAGCGGTGGGGAAATGTAGTGCTTTTCCATAATCCTGACACATGTACACGCTTTTTTGCTTGTGTAGTTGTCATTTATGAAGCTTCATTAGAACACTTGGATTTCTGGCACAGATTTGCTCCCATATACATTGCAAACTCTTCATAACATACATATTGCAATACTTTTAATATATTTTACTTCCTAAAACAGGACTGAAAGACCAAGTAAGTAAAAAAAAAACCAGGACCAAAAAACAGAGAGAAAACAACCTGGAAAATTGGACACTCCCACTTTCTTGTGCTGGATAAGTTTCTGTTTCCTGAGAAATGAACACATGCTGAAGGAAGCCATCTGTGAGCCTTTTACTTGCTGAGCACACGGCACTCTGGTACACCCCGGACCTGCATCTGCGTGCTTTAACTGTGTCAAAGGAACCACCAACAATTTCATAGCAAGTAAGTAAAGATGTAATTTCTTTCTAGGATTTAGATCTTATCACTCCATCATTCAACATTAATATTAAATCCTCCTTTATTCGTCAGTTCTTCTTATCTGTGTTCATATGGCAGCTTTTACATGCTTTGACTGCTAATGATTTTCTTTAATGATTGTATTTGCCTCTAAAGTCTATTATATAATCATTTCCAATACGTGATACTTATTATTAAAAATATATTATATAAATATATTACAAAAAATAGATTGAACTTTTGTTTGTTTGTTTTTTTACTTATGTTTTATCATTTACTGCTGAAACTCTCTGTGATGCACAGCCTTATATCCATTTATTTATTTATTTTTAAATACTGATTTAATACTGATATTTCCAGGTTTGAACATCACCTTCAAAACAGCTAATGCTTCTTTACTTGAATGTACATGTCTGTATAGATTTTAAACCACATGTTTCTCTCCTTCTTTCTTATCCTGCTCATTATTACCCATAATTATAAGAACACACTCAAAAACTGAGAAATTATTGCCTGTTTTCTAGGAAGAAAATATATACTGTATATAGTACAGTGCTGCAGTATTTGGATTGTATTACCTGATATTTAGTTTTGAGGGACGTTTTTTTTTTTTACTATTACTTTCAATGCTGCATTTTTGTATTTTTAAACTTGTTTCGGCGTCTTTTTATTGTTGAGAACAAGAAGCATGTTATTGTCGATGTGGTGAAGATGAGATCTGATTTTCATGGAAGGAGACACCAATTTTAGCACTTTGTCAGAAGTTATTTTGACACTTTGTTTGAATTACAGATCATTAAAAGAGGACATCATGACCAAACCACAGACTCTAAATGAACTGGGAGACTTGAAGGAGGTTGGATTTGGTAAACCTTTTCCAAGACATGGCCTTAAACTGCTTCACTGGTTTGCTAACAGCTGTCTGTATTTCGATAACAACAACCAGATGTGCTGGTACTACAATCCAGAAGAAGGATATTTTGGTTTCAAATTTTTTAGAAACAAGACTGGACTTCTGCCTTATTCAAACCTCAAGTACTACGAGATGGGCAATCTGAGAGAAGCAGAAGGCCTGCCAGATTACGTTCGAGATGATTATATTCAAAACCGTAACAATTGTGACAGCAACAAAGATAGAATCATTGTTAGCATTAAAAATAAGTGGCTCGACAGAGTCTATGTGACTGAGCACAACAGCTATAAGAATGATTTTAACAAGAACGCCACCTACTTCATCAGCAGAGGCCTCATTACGAAGATCAGACGACTGACCTTACAAGACTTTCTCTTAACAACTGGGTATTGGAGAAAGCAAGACATTTATGTTCAGAGAAATGAGCATACAATAGTGAACATGAACTATGAACAGAATACTGGGAATAAGAAGGTGATAGAGGATGACAAGCAATATGGTTATAAAGAATCTAAAAGCCCATGTAGCTGTACCATACTTTAAACTCTGGATGGAAATGACAAATGAGATTTCCGTTAGAAATCTACAACAGTCATTCTCACTACTGACATTAACCCTTTATATAAAGAATGATCTCATAAGATTTTGTAGATACTGAAAGAAAATACTAATAATGTAAAAACTTGTTAAAGAATACCATATGCAGGTAGATGATTAGATTATTAGAGTAAGAGCACACACACCTATTACAAGGTTATTGTATGTTATTGTATGTAACAGCTAGCTTCCTGTCTTCATGTATTTATATGTATAATATATTTTATATAATGTAATTTGATGCAAATTGAAATAAAAAAAAATACATTTACATGAAAATGGTCAATCAGATCTGATTTCTGGGAAATGTGACAAAACTGAGCCAATTAGGTTGCAGTAAAACCAGGTAGCCCCGCCTACTGGCAGGAATGTGCTTGCTATAGCTGTACAGGTTGTTTTTTTGTGTACCAGAGCTTGTCTTAATAATAAGTTTAGACCAGCCATTAACATATACTTGTGTGTGTGTGTATATATACACACACACACACACAAGTTCATTTTAACGTGACTACTTCTATTATTGCACCACAGCGTTTACACGCTTTAATTTCACCTATTGATTTTCTTTAATAATTTTATATTAATAATAACGTTTGGTAACAGATTGGAGAAGAACCAGATTGGAGAAGAACCAACATTGGGAGCCATCAGGGACATCAAGCCTTCTCTGATGGTCTAATCTCTATCAGAATCACTGATAAAATTTTTTTTTTTTTTTTTGTACATTAATATTAATTAAATTTGAATATATGAAAATATATAATTTAATATTAATTTAAAAATTAATTTAAATTCAATTAAATAAAAATTGATTTAATTGTAATACATTTTATTGAATTACAATTTTTTTATTTAAACAAATATTTATTTAATTAAAATAAACATTTATTTAAATATTTATTTAAATTAAATAATCAAATAAAATTTTCCGTAAATATTTATTAAAATTATCATTAATAAATGTCATTTGATTAGATTTGATTATATCTACAGAGTGTGTGTGTGTGTGTGTGTGTGTGTGTGTGTGTGTGTGTGTGTGTGTGTGTGTGTGTGTGTGCAACATGCAGTTTTCTTGCTGTTTTAGTTTTTTAAATGTTATAATGATATATAAAAACAATAGAAAGAAGAGTTGTTTGGAGACACCTTGCCTGGATTTGAAAAATTTTTGTTATTTCTCTCCCAAACTTACAAACAGTAAAAAAAGCAGACAAATGCTGCATCGTTAAAACAGTATAATCTGTGGATATATTTTGTTTCTTCTAACAAATATGATTTATTGATTTCTGTTTATCTTTAACACTTTTGCAGACACACATAAGGACTCGTTATGGCAGAACTACAGACACTAAATGAACTGGACCATTTGAGGAACACAGAAATCGGGCGACCTCATCCCAGACACGGCCTCAAGCTGCTGTACTGGTTTGCTAAAAACTGTCTCTATTTTGATGACAACAAACAAATGTGCTGGCGCTTCGATCCAGATGATGGGAAATATGGATTCCACTTGTTTGAGAACAGGTACAACATAAACGGTGATCAACTCCTGCCAGATAAAGATCTTTCCTACTATGAGGTGGGCAATCTGAGCAAATCAGGAGCAGGTGATCTGCCAAAATATGTCCGGAAAAATTACACCAGCCACCACAATGAGAGCAATAAGGACCGCATCATAGTGAGCGTGGACGAGGAGTGGTTTGATGAAGTCTACATAACCGAGCACCAAGGCCAAGCAAGCTACAATGCAGACGCCACATACCGCATCAGCCGAGGCCTTCTCATGATTATCCAACGTCTTACTTTAAAGGACTTCCTCTCAGACATGAACTACTGAAGATATCCAAAAAAGAAAAGCAATATCCAGTCGATAAATAAACTCTCAAATGCTAATTAATGCTACAACTGTTCCTCCGACTGTGCCAATATTGATATGCTTTCATATGAAATATTACATATAAATCCATGTCTATACATGCTTTAAGTATAATTAAATAAAAATACACACTATATTTGATTTTTAATATATATTGATGAAATCATTGATCATAAAGTAAAAAAAAAAAAAAAAAAACAGTAGGGACTTTCTGCTCTGTTGCTTTACACTATACTACACACTGATTCTATAATAATAAAAATTAAAATGTATTTATGTATTTTTTATCGTTACAATGACTTTGTCATAACACTTAAATTCGCTGCATATAATCAACATCATATATTTACTATTTCCAGTTTCTTTAAACAAATTTGTTTGACCAAAAAATTTCCTAAGAGGATCAATAAACTATTATGCTTCTAAAAAAATGCCTTTCTTGCTATTAATAAAACAAAATACAGCAAAACACGTGATTTTGTTAGTACATCATACACTTTATGTATGAGCATCATACATACACAAATAAAAGTGTAACTGCAAATCAGACAATTATATGGGTGCCAATCAGAAAAGCAAATGGGAGACAATTAAGCAATTAGCTGGGAGCCAATTAGACGATCACATGTGCACCAATTAACCAATCATATAAGAGCCAATCAGACAATCAAATGGGACATTTTACAAGGGAGGGAGGAAACAAAGATGATCTATTTCTTTTCAAATGAGTTTATTTTAAAGTACAAACAAGCGGTTTATAATATGAACATATTTCAGCTGATCATGAATAGAATCTACATGGGCAACCCTCCCAGAACTACACACCTGCACCTGATTGTGCTTTCAAAACCAGTTAAACCTCCTGGAGATCTCTGGTCTCTTTCTCTTTGACTGTGACAAAATGATGCACTTGTGCTATAATCAAGACAAAGAAAAATAGATAAACAAATGAATATATAGAAAATGTCACCAATGAACCCCCCCCCATTGCCAAGCACAGCATGTCATCTCATGAAGAGCAAGCCAATGTTTCAACTGTCACATGTGATTGCCATGAACTTTTGTTTTGAGTCACATACCTCATCTTGTGTTGTGCATTATTTTACCCCCAGGCCTTCAGTGGTGTCCTACCTGAATTTATCCACCTCTTCATTCACATCTTTTGTGACACCATGTCTATAGAAATCATCAGTATAATAGAGAGGCGCAGTATCACGGAGCGCCGCATCATGGACAGGAATCGTATATGATGAGAATGAATGTCATTACTGAGGCAAGAATCCAAATGAACACAATTCAAGACGTCTCCTTTCGCTGCAAACACAATTTGGTTTGCAAAGTTCTACCTAGTAAAAAAAGCAAATCGAATTCTATTTGTCACATACACAATCATTCAAAGTACGACATGTAGTGAATTGATTTATCAGACTGTTCAACATGCAAATAAAATATAAAAAATATATATATAAAAGTATAAAGTATAACTATACAGTATACAATATGTACTATAAATATATTAACAAAAACAAGACAGAGATACTCTAAAGTTTATAATATATATAATATATGATCAAACAAAGATGGCCAGACAGGTTTTAACCACTCTTTCCAACCGTGCTGAGCAGAAAAGCATCTCAGGGGTTATTGCCAGACATCAACTCAAATTCCCATCACACACTACAATCTTCAAAACATGGCTGGGTTAAACGTCAAATCCCAGAACACACACTTTTTTCACTTTGATTCTTCCTCTCAGTGTTTGAGCAGAGGTGTGTCCTATTACATGCCTGAACGCACACAACCTCTACAGTGCATCCGGATTTTTTTTTCCCACATTGTGTTATGTAACAGTTTTTTTTTTTTCCAAAATGGATTGAATTCATAATTTTCCTCACATTCCTACAAACAAAACCCCATAATGATAATGTGAAAAGAAAATGTATTAAAAATGAAAACACTAATTAAAAATCACATTTACCTAAGTATAAGAATTTGCTCAATACTTTGTTGAAGCTTCTTTGGCATCAATTACAGCCTCAAGTCTTCTTAAGTTTGACACTACAGGCTTGACGCACATTTTTGGGTAGTTTCTTTCATTCTTCTTTGCAGAACCTCTTAAGCTCCATCAGGTTGGATGGGGAGCGTCGGTGCACAGCCATTTTCAGATCTCTCCAGAGATGTTCAATATGGTTCTGGCTCTGGCTGGACCACTCAAGGAAATTCACAAAGTAGCTCCTGCTTTGTTATCTTGTCTGTGTGCTGAGGGTCGTTCTGTTGAAAGATGAATCGCTCCAGTCTGAGGTCCATAGTGCTCTGGAGCAGGTTTTCATTAAGGACATCTCTGTACATTGCTGCATTCATATTTCCATTGATCCTGACAAATCTCCCAGTTGCCGCTGAAAAACATCCCCACAGCATGATGTTGCCACCACCATGCTTCACTGTAGGATTGGTATTGGCCAGGTGCTGAGCAGTTTCCTCCAGATATGACGCCTGGCATTTAGCCCAAAGAGTTCAATCTTTGTTTCTCATGATCTAAGAGTCCTTCAGGTGCCTTTTGGTAAACTCCAGACCAATATACTGGCCACTCTACCATACAGGGCTAATTGGTGGAGTGCTGCAGGAATGGTTGTTCTTCTAGAAGGTTCTCTCTTCACAGAGAAATGCTGGAGCTCTTTTAGAGTGACTATTGGTTTATTGGTCACCTCCCTGACCAAGGCCCTTCTCCCATTCTCCCAAACTTCTTCCATTTACGGATGATGGAAGCCACTGTGCTCATTGGGACCTTCAGTGCTGCAGAAATGTTTCTCTTTCCTTCCCCAGATCTGTGCCTCGGTACAATCCTGTCTCTGAGGTCTACATACAATTCATTGGACTTCACTTTCTTGGTTTGTGCTCTGACATGCACTGTTAACTGTGGGACCTCATATAGATCAGGTGTGTGTCTTTCCAAATCATCTCCAATCAACTAAATCTACCACAGATGGACTCCAATCAAGTTGTAGAAACATCTCAAGGATGATCAGTGGAAACAGGATACACCTGAGCTTAATTTTGAGTGTCATGGCAACGGCTGTGAATATTTATTTTTTATTAATTAATGAATAAATATTATTTTTTATTAATTTGTAGAGATTTCACACAAACTTCTTTCACATTCTTATTATGGGATTTTGTTGTAGAATTTTGAGGAAAATAATGAATTAAATAAATTTTGAAATAAAGCTGTGACACACACACACACACACACACACACACACACACACACACACACACACACACACACACACACACACACACACGTTAAACATCCCATTCCATATTTCTTCTATTATATGTAATAGATTTTGTGGTGTAGTTACAGGGATTTGTGTTCAGCCCGCTAAAAGAGCATTAGTAAGATCAGGATTTGATGTTTGAGGAGGAGAGGAGGCTCCAGTTCCAGTTCATCCCAAATTGGTTTGAGTGGGTTGAAAAGCTCAAGGCATTGAGGGCATAATATTTACTCGTTCCATTATTTCTGTGATTTAACCTGTCTGAATTTGTTTTACTTCATCTGAAAAGTGGTGACGTTGAGGTTCAGATCGGAAGATTGTTCAAATCGCGGCACCACCTCCAGGACCAAGCTGGCACTCCTGTGCCCTCAAGCAAAGAGCACTTAACCCTGCTTCACTGTATAAACTAGATAAATGTAAATTAATACCACAGAACAGGTAAAAAAAGAAATGTTTCCTCAAACAGATGACGTATTCGTAACATCCAGTCAGTCCTGATGGACAACTTACAGCCCAAATTAGCAACATCTTGTGACTCTAGATAAAAATGTATATTTTTGTTTCTCAGCAGAAACAAGCTCACAGAAGGTATTGAAATAAGTGTGTATATACATATACATATATATATATATATATATATACAGCACAGACCAAAAGTTTGGACACACCTTCTCATTCAAAGAGTTTTGACTCTACATTTTTCATAGTCATGAAAATAAAGAAAACTCTTTGAATGAGAAGGTGTGTCCAAACTTTTGGTCTGTACTGTATATACTTATAAACACACAGACACAAACACAGTGTAAAATACTAAATAGTATAAAATAATGTTATACTATATACATATAAATTATTATTTTACACAGTGTGTATACATATATATATATATGCATTCATATTTCCCTTGACCCTGACGAGTCTCCCAGTTGCCGCTGAAAAACATCCCCACAGCATGATGATGCCACCACCATGCTTCACTGTAGGATTGGTATTGGCCAGGTGATGAGCAGTTTCCTCCAGACATGACGCTTGGCATTTAGCCCAAAGAGTTCAATCTTTGTTTCTCATGATCTAAGAGTCCTTCAGGTGCCTTTTGGTAAACTCCAGACCAATATACTGGCCACTCTACCATACAGGGCTAATTGGTGGAGTGCTGCAGGGATGGTTGTTCCTCTAGAAGGTTCTCTCTTTACAGAGAAATGCTGGAGCTCTTTTAGAGTGACTATTGGTTTATTGGTCACCTCCCTGACCAAGGCCCTTCTCCCATTCTCCCAAACTTCTTCCATTTACGGATGATGGAAGCCACTGTGCTCATTGGGACCTTCAGTGCTACAGAAATGTTTCTCTTTCCTTCCCCAGATCTGTGCCTCGGTACAATCCTGTCTCTGAGGTCTACATACAATTCATTGGACTTCACTTTCTTGGTTTGTGCTCTGACATGCACTGTTAACTGTGGGACCTCATATAGATCAGGTGTGTGTCTTTCCAAATCATCTCCAATCAACTAAATCTACCACAGATGGACTCCAGTCAAGTTGTAGAAACATCTCAAGGATGATCAGTGGAAACAGGATGCACCTGAGCTTAATTTTGAGTGTCATGGCAAAGGCTGTGATTTATTATTTTTTATTAATTTGTAGAGATTTCACACAAACTTCTTTCACATTCTTTTTATGGGATTTTGTTTGTAGAATTTTGAGGAAAATAATGAATTAAATAAATTTTGAAATAAAGCTGTGACACACACACACACACACACACACACACACACACACACACACACACACACACACACACACACACGTTAAACATCCCATTCCATATTTCTTCTATTATATGTAATAGATTTTGTGGTGTAGTTACAGGGATTTGTGTTCAGCCCGCTAAAAGAGCATTAGTAAGATCAGGATTTGATGTTTGAGGAGGAGAGGAGGCTCCAGTTCCAGTTCATCCCAAATGGGTTTGAGTGGGTTGAAAAGCTCAAGGCATTGAGGGCATAATATTTACTCGTTCCATTATTTCTGTGATTTAACCTGTCTGAATTTGTTTTACTTCATCTGAAAAGTGGTGACGTTGAGGTTCAGATCGGAAGATTGTTCAAATCGCGGCACCACCTCCAGGACCAAGCTGGCACTCCTGTGCCCTCAAGCAAAAATGCTTAACCCTGCTTCACTGTATAAACTAGATAAATGTAAATTAATACCACAGAAAGAGTAAAAAAAGAAATGTTTCCTCAAACAGATGACGTATTCGTAACATCCAGTCAGTCCTGATGGACAACTTACAGCCCAAATTAGCAACATCTTGTGACTCTAGATAAAAATGTATATTTTTGTTTCTCAGCAGGAACAAGCTCACAGAAGGTATTGAAATAATTTTATATATATTATATATATATATATATATATATATATATATATATATATATATATATATATATATATATATATATACGTCTTTTAATATATACAGTATATATATATATATATAGTGTAAAATAATAATTTTTATGTATATAGTATAAAATGATTTTTTTTTTATATACATACTGGCGATCAAAATTAGAGAACAATTTATAAACAATTGAACAATTCTGAAATAATGTCATCTTCACTGCTCAACAGTTGAAGGAGTTTTTGTCCTGTCTATACCATGCTACTAGAACACCGTTTCCACAAAATAACTAAGGCATTTAAAAAAAAAATCATTTTGCAGAAAAAACACTGATCAAAATTAGAGAACAACAATGACTGTAGCATGGAAAAAGATTACAACAAAATTTTCTGAAGGTTACAACAGTCAGCAATTAGTAGGAAGTGTCCAGGCCTCTGCTCTGAATGACTTCAGCACATCTGCAGCCACAGGACAGCACCAGTCTCTCACACTGCTCTGGTGTGATTTTGGTCCACTCTTCTTCCAGTCTCCTCCACAGTTCGGTGACTGTAGTGGGTTTCTTGGCCATAACTTTGTCACCAAGGATTTTCCAGAGGTTCTCTATTGGGTTGGGATCAGGACTCTGGGCAGGCCATGTCATTATTTCAATGTTTTCAGTTTCAAGGAACTGCATTACCCGTTTTGCTGTGTGACATGGAGCGTTGTCCTGCATGAACACTGCGGGCTGATTGGGTGATGAACTCCTGCTCCCAAACCATGACACTTCCTCCTCCACTTTTCACTGACTTCTTTACACACTTTGGGTTCAGTCTTTCTCCAGTTTGTCGCTGAACATAATGTTTTCCATCGGACACAAATAAATTAAACTTGCTTTCATCACTGAAGTGAACTTTGGACCAGTTCTCCTCTGTCCACACAACATGCTTAGTCTAGCCTTTTGATTTTTTCTGCTAATGAGAGGTTTGGTCACTGCAGAGTGGGCTTTTCATCCAAATGCTCTTAAACGTCGAGACACTGTATGACGAGGCAGATCCTTACCCTGTTCAGCGCTGAACTGGTGAACAATTCCAGCTGCAGTGTCGAAATGATTGCCCATTGAGATCCTCCGCAGTATCCTGTCCTCTCTTGTATTTGTCTTCCGTGGACGACCAGCCTTCTTGGCGGACTTGAATGAGTTTGTGATGTTGTAAAGATTCAATATTCTTGAAATCACAGATTTGGAACGACCAACTTGTCTTGCTATGGCTGATAGGGTCATCCCTTTGGCCTTCATCTGGACAACCTGCTGCCGGAGGCTTTCAGTCACTTTAGAACGGCCCACCATCTTGCAGAGTCGGTGAAACTGGAAGGTAGGCTGGCAGTTAAATAGGGGTTGACAGAAAATCAAGGAAATTAGCACCAGGTTCCAGATTAACACCAATAACTGGGGGGGTATCTGAAAGTGTTCTCTAATAATGATCGATGTGTTTTCTGCAAAATAAGTTTTTTTTTTAATGCCTTAGTTATTTTGTGGAAAAGGTGTTCTGGTAGCATGGTATAGACAGGACAAAAACTCCTTCAACTGTTGAGCAGTGAAGATGACATTATTTCAAATTGTTCAATTGTTTATAAATTGTTCTCTAATTTTGATCACCAGTGTGTGTGTATATATATATGGAAAATAAAAGCTTGTGTATTCTTTATATATGTCTATGTTGATTTTTTTAGGTAAAATATTCTTTATATATGTTGAGGTGAGTGTAAGAATGTGATAATAAAGCTGTTTTTCTTAGCAAGCGACCAATAAATTCAACTCACACACGTGTATCTGACGCTTCTGCATGGTGTAACAGCACTTTTTCACAGCAGTTGTTTTTGCTATCAAGTAGTAGAACTGGTGTTTTTATACATATAGTTTCTGTGTGTGTGTGTATATGTGTGTGTGTGTGTGTGTGTGTGTGTGTGTATGTGTGTGTGTCAGTGTGAAACCACGCAGTGTGTATGGGGAGGATAGATATAATATCTTTGTGGGTGTGACTTTGTGTGTGTGTGTGTGTGTGAGAGAGATGTTTTTAGAAACATATGAGTATCGCCTGCTTATTGACTCACAGAGCAGGCGTCGATCATCTCGTTTGCAAAGAAAATGCTTTTGTATAACGTGCCAGCTGATTTTCATCTGATTTTATATTCAAATGTTGTGCATTTACTGTGAAAAGTGCTGCGCCTTTAATCTCTAAGAACATGGATGTTATTGTTCAGAGAGAGTCTACAAAAGGATCTACAACTCTCAAACAATAAAGTAAGTGCAAAGTTGTATTTTCTGTTACAATGCTTATTGTTAATACATAATATCATGTTTGAACAGGTGAATTAAAGGTGTTTTAGATTCACTTAAAGAAATTCAATCGACAGCATAAAGCTATAAAAGAACGTCTCTAGGTTATGGATTTATTCCTAGTTCCCTGAAGGAACGAGACGCTTTGGGAACCAGCTTCAGCTTCCCTACGAGTTTCAACGCAGCTCGAGTTCCTGAAAGGAAACAGATTTTCACCTGTACACTATTGTTCAGGTGAACATTGTTTAATCGTGATTCTGTGTCGCGTAGCAACCGCGCCCTAGACACTCCTACACTTTCAGTTTTCCTTTCCGCACAAATGAGCACATTCAGAATGAGGAAGTAGAATTATTTATCTCACCAAAGGCCAGCAAACCTCATTAGTCATAAGTAAGGGTGAAATTCAATAAAAAGAAAAAAGTACATAGCTGAGAAAACAGATTTGTAATGTGGAATAGGGTGTATTATTATTATTATTATTATTATTATTATTATTATTATTCCTATTATTATTATTATTATTATTATTCCTATTCCTATTATTATTCCTATTATTATTATTATTATTTATTTTTAACGTAATCACCAAGCCATTGTGTAATATGAATACATCAGCTTTTAGTTTTCAGCACATTCTAGCAAGTGGCTTTGGCAGAAGCGTAGGAAGAATAAGGAAGAAAGAATAGGGAAAATATGAGTTTGTGTTCAGTTAGAACATACATGGTGAATATGGTGATTTTGACAAACAGGTTGAGGCACTAGATGGACAACTGGGAAAGAAAATGTACCTTCTCCACCTCTTCTCCCTGCAACCGCACCCCTCCACTGCCCTCCCTTTCATTTACACACATGTACTCTGTCTTACTCCTACTGACTTTCATTCCCCTTCTCTCCAGCATGTACCTCCACCTCTCTAGGCTCTTCTCCACCTGCTCCCTACTCTCACCACAAATCACAATATCATCTGCAAACATCATAGTCTTCTGTCTGACCTCGTCCTTCAACGTGTCCATCACCACTGCAAACAGGAAAGGGCTCAGAGCCGATCCTTGATGCAGTCCCACCTTCAACTTGATCCAATCTGTCATTCCTACTGCACACTTCACTTCACCCTTACATTCTTCTCTGACACACCAGACTTTCTCATACAATACCACAATTCCTCTCTCCACCCTGTCGTACGCTATCTCTAAATCCACAAACACACAATGCAACTCCTTCTGACCTTCTTCATCAACATTCTCAAAGCAAATTAGGCATCTGTGGTGATCTTCCTCAGCATAAAACCACACTTGCTCACAGATTTTCACCTCTTCTCTCACTCTGCTGAAATACATAGAACAGTTAACTAGATCATATCTTTAAAAAATTTAATATTAAACTTTCTTTCAGCTTCTCCCATTAGGGGTCGCCACAGCAGATCATCCGCATGTTTGATTTGGCACATGTTTTTATGCTGGATGCCCTTCCTAACGCAACCCTCCCCATTTATCCGGGCTTGGGACCGGCACTAAGGCTTGTGCAACCCTAATGGCTGGAGTTGGTTCCCTGACTGGGGATCGAACCCGGGCCGCAGCGGTGGGAGCGCCGCATTCTAACCACTAGACCACCAGGGATAGAAAATGAAATATTAAACACACACAAACTTACACACACGCTTACATACACATCTGTAATACCCAAATGAGGTCTAACAAATGTAAACTATTTATATAATTTAATTATTATTTTTCTATTTTATTTAATCAATTTCATTTGTGCCAATTTAATTGATTACTCGATGTAATAAATATATAATACAAATATTATGCCAATACATTTTTATTTAAAATTGTTTCAAAGATGTAAACTGTTCAAATGTTGATGATCCCAAATGTTAATAATAAACTGTGTTAATAAAAAATAACAAGCAGTTATGTTTCGCATTTCTTCTCCCCAACCGTGCCGAAATTTAACCGAACCTTGACTTAAAAACCGAGGAACGTATTAGACTGTGCATTTGATATATTAGGGCTGTCAATCGATTAAAATTAAATCCGGATTAATCACAAATTAATCGCACATTTGTATCTGTTCTAAATCAAATTAATACTTATTAAGTTTTTACTCTGATCATCATGGGCATTAACAATTGTTGATGCTTCAGAGGAAATATTCTTGTAAATATTTTAAAGGATTTATGGTGTTTTAAATTCCCTCAATCATCAGGACACCGAACAAAACTTTTGCTATGTTTCCACACGGACCGTTTTAATGGGCGGATCTGTGCATCATGGTGGAATTTGGTGCTTTTGGTGCCTCTTTTGTAATACAGGTTTGAATAAACTTTTTCGATTTGTTGAATTTAAAATGTAATGTCTTTTTTCAGCTTGCTCTCCTGTGAAGAAGATGTAACGATGGGCCAATCTGGTTGAAACTGACCGAGCACTGATTGATCTGTTACACTTATACATCACTGTGAGTGAAGTTCATAATTTAATTCATGATATTACAATGTAGTTACAGTAAATTTCCAGACAGTACAGTATTTCCTTAAATCTTCACTGGGCTTAATTTACCCCTGAATATGACCCTTAGTGTAAAAATCTAACATATACAGGGTGGTGCAGGGAAACAGGAAATTTTGGAACTAGGAGTTGGTGACCATGAGGACATTGCCAATTTTTTCAACCAGTGCAACTTCAAACCCCTTGCCTTTAGTTAATGGAGCAGTGGAATTTTGCAAAAAAAGCGTTCGCTGTAAACTCTTTTAGAAGAATGGTGATAGTGTGAGTACTGCACAAAGGGTATTTCACCATCATTGCTAGTTAGGATGTTATGATCATGTCCTGTCTGGTCATTTTGAAAAAACGGGTTAAGCCTTAAAAACACAAGTCCCCAGAAAATATTGAGACTGTTTGAGCTACAATCATGAGGGCCCATCACTGTTCCTTTCCACAACATGCATCATCGATGTGTCGAGCTGTTTCTTCAAAATGACACCCATTTTGTAGAGATGAGAAATCCAAATATGTGTACAGATTTAAATACTTCAGAATCACTCAGTGAACAGATTGGAGTCTCACAGGTCACTTGAGTCAGTAAGGGTTCTGCCTTCTTTTGCCATGGAATTCCACTAGAGGGCACTCACCAAAAAATTGGACTCAAGTCCCTCGGATCCAGCTGATTCGCTCCGCTCTACGAGTCTGATGGATCCCCTGAATTCCACAATTAATACTGTATGGATCAGTGAGGACTCGCATAGGAGCTGCGATTTTGAGTCTGACCATACAGGAAGTTTCCGAACAACTCACTCAGCTACTTGTTGCTACAGTTACTTGCTAACAAAAACTTAAAAACAACTAAGGCGTGTAATATATAGTTATAGTTTATGTATTTATAGTTACACATAGTTCAGTAGCAAGATAACCAAGGACTCAAGTGATCCGAGTAAATAAAGAGAATGATTCATTAATCCCGAGTCATATCTAGGGATTTAACCCGGATAAATCAGGATTCGCTCACCTAGTTGTTATCACGTGACTCGACGAGACACGATCATGACGTCCTAACTGGTAATAATCCCGGATTTCCCTTTTAGCACTCACAATATCACCATCCTTTTAAAATCTTTAGAGCGAACGCTCACTGTGCACCGATCCACTGCTCCATTGTAGCTAATGGCAAGGGGTTTAAACGAGTTTGCACCGGTTCCAAACGATCACAGATGCCCCAAAATCGCCAACTCCTAGTTCCAAAAATGTCCATTTCCCTGCACCACTGTATATCCAGTATATGTTTTGTTTTAGATCTTCATTAAGAAGTCAACATGAGGACACTAGAAGAAATCGAGCAGTTGGAGCAGTCTCGATACGGTCGGCCCTCACCAAGGCATGGTCTCAAGTTGCTGTATTGGTTTGCTAAAAACTGTCTCTCTTTCAAGCAAAACAATGTCATGCTGTCACACTGTTATCCAAGTAAAGGACATTTTGGGTTTCACACATTTGAAAACAAATATGAAAGAAACGGTTATAAACTTTTGCCTGATGTGGCGCTTCCCTACTACGAAGTTGGCAATCTGAGCAAACCGGCTGCTGAACATCTTCCGTCTTATGTCCGAGAGGATTACACCGGCCTCCGAGACGGCAGCAACAAGGACCGCATCATAGTCAGCCTCAACAACAAGTGGCTTCATAGCATTTATGTGACTGAGCACAGTGATTGGTCAAGTTTTAACAAACAAGCCACCTACTGCATCAGCAAGCACCTCATTCGGATGATCAGGAATCTGACCTTAGAAGAGTTTCTTCTGAAAACTGGTTATTCGAAAGAGCACATAAACACACATGGTCCTACAGAACTGAGGAACCAACTACCTTCATCCTTCGCTCCACTAATAACCTCCATCAACATACAAGCACAAGACCTTCACACTGAGGCCGAATTACCTTTAAGCTTGATAAAGAATAATACACAAGGACACCATGAAGCTCCATCAAAATCCTCATCCTTCATTTGTACTCCAGCATCTTCATCTTCAACAACCCAAGACCTTTACACTGAGGCCGAATTACCTTTTAGCTTGATAAAGAATAATACACAAGAACACCACGAAGCTCCATCAAAATCACCATCCTTCATTTGTACTCCAGCATCTTCATCTTCAAAAAACCAAGACCTTCACACTGAGGCCGAATTACCTTCAAGCTTGATAAAGAATAATACACAAGGACACCATGAAGCTCCATCAAAATCCTCATCCTTCATTTGTACTCCAGCATCTACATCTTCAACAACCCAAGACCTTTACACTGAGGCCGAATCACCTTTTAGCTTGATAAATAATAATACACAAGGACACCATGAAGCTCTATCAACATCTCCAGCACATACATCTTCTCCAAACCAAGACTTTCACACTAAAATTGAACTTCCTACAGACATCCAAACAGTCTCCACCTTCACGCCATCTCCTTTTTTACAAATGAACTCTTTCTTCTGGGGGTTTTGTTTTCTTTTTCTGTTTTTGTTTTTTTTCTTTTTATGGACGGACGCTATGAAAGTGTCGACGATTATCGTTTTTCTATCTTCGTCATTCCAGCGGAAAAAACGCAACAAAACACAAATCCACACTGTGACCACCAACGCATTTGGCCTGAACGTCAAATCTCCAAGGAACCAAAACCCTGATACGGGCCCTTCTTCAATTTCACAAATCTGCTCTTACTTTTGGGTGTTTTATTTTCTTTGTCTTTTTATCTTTTTCTATTACTTCTGGGGGACAGTGATGCAGATATTTCTCATTGCTGCGTTTTTATTCCAGACACATATCTCGAAGAAGAAATGTTGTGAATGATGAGAACTTTGAATGCTGTGTTTTAAACTGTTCCTTTCATTATAGCTGGAAAATCTCACTTGCATCCTCAGGCCAAGTCTTTATGGCATTCAGTCTTACATTTATCTCATTTGTACCACTGAGCAGATATGGGGCAAAGGGGCCCTACTCAGGGCCCAGGAATGGCAGCATAGTGTGCCTGGGATTTGAACTCATGACCTTTGGATCCAAAGTCTAATGCCTTAACCACTAAGCTACAACCTCCCACATTAGATTAGTGCATAATACATAACACTCTAGATGGTTCCATTTAGGCTTTGGACTGAATGTATATAAATAGTTACCCACAATGCATTTAAACTACAATTGGCTCAAACAGTGTTGCACTCAAGTGTCCATCAGTGAAACTATGATACAACTGTAAATATAGCTGCAAGCAGCGATGGCGGGCCCTCGCACATTTTTTTATCGCTATACGGTGCCTCCCGGAAAACAATGCACGGTTGGCAAGTGCATCAAGTGGGTAAATATCAGTGGACTATTTTATGTCATTACTGACCCATTTGGGGACTGTAGGTAAAAGAAACCCCACATTTTAGTCAAACGGGGCGTTAGTAAACCACTTAAG
>JBCEWE010000025.1:750000-762500 GCA_039877035.1 Silurus lanzhouensis
AACCAAGCAATTATGTTTTGCATTTCTTCTTCCCAACTGTCCCGAAATTTAACCGAACCTTGACTTAAAAACGGAGGACCATATTAGACTGTGCATTTGATATATTAGGGCTGTCAATCGATTAAAATTAAATCCGGATTAATCACAAATTATTCGCACATATTTATCTGTTCTAAATGTACCTTAAATTAATACTTACGTTTTTATTCTATCAAACCAAATCAAATCAAATTTTATTCATCACATACATACAGGGTACGACATGCAGTGAAATGCTTTTTACGACGGACCGGCATGAGGGGAATAGGATGGGGAAAAAGAAAAGAAGCAGATAAATAAAGTATAAAAACTATATAAAATAAAATCTAAGAATATAAGATATAAGGAATATATAAAGATATGTATGTGAAACAAAGAGAAAAATGTATATATATATATATATATACAGTGCCCTCCACAATTATTGGCACCCCTGTTTAAGATGTGGTCGTGGACTTCTAAAAATTCTCCTTTTTTTTAAAACAACATAGAACCCAAATGCAAAAAAGAGAAAAATCCAACCTTTCATTTAAGTACATTACTTTGGTGGTAAAAAAATCACACATTTAGAAAAAAAAACAAAACTTGAAATCATGTGTGCCACAATTATTGGCACCCCTAACAATTCCTCTGAAAATTTAATTGTTTTTTTTTTTTTAGATATTTTTCTGTAGTTGCTAAGGTTGGTCAGGGTATCTAGGGACTTTTAATTAGTAATTCATGACTTCCTGTTTCCCTGGGGTATAAATATGACGTGACACAGAGGCCTAATTCTCTTACCCATTTGTCAACATGGCAAAGACAAGAGAACACACCATTCAAGTAAGGCAGATGTGTGTCGACCTTCATAAGTCAGGCAATGGCTACAAGAAAATAGCCACTCGCCTTAACTTGCCGGTATCTACAGTCAGAGGAATCATTAAGAAGTTTAAAACAACTGGAACAGTGACAAACAAGGCTGGAAGAGGTCCCAAGTTTATCTTGCCACAACGCACAGTGAGGAGGATGGTAAGAGAAGTAAAAAAATTTCCCAAGCTCACCGTCACAGAATTGCATCAAAGAGTGGCATCTTGGGGTCACAGAGTCTCCAAAACAACCATCAGACGCTCTCTACATGCCAACAAGCTGTTTGGGAGGCATGCAAGGAAAAAGCCTTTTCTCACTAACACTCACAAACGTAAACGTCTGGAGTTTGCTAAGCGGTACTGGGACTTCAATTGGGATCGTGTGCTTTGGTCAGATGAGACTAAGATTGAGCTTTTTGACAACAAACACTCTAAGTGGGTCTGGCGAATGAGTATGCCGAAAAGCACCTCATGCCCACCGTGAAGTATGGTGGAGGATCTGTGATGCTGTGGGCCTGTTTCTCTTCCAAAGGCCCTGGGAACCTTGTTAGGGTGCATGGCATTATGAACGCTTTGAAGTACCAGGATATTTTAAATAAAACCTGATGGCCTCTGCCAGAAAGCTGAAGATGGGTCGTCATTGGGTCTTTCAGCAGGATAATGATCCAAAACATGTGGCAAAATCTACACAAAAGTGGTTCAGCAGTCACAAACTCAAGGTCCTCCCATGGCCATCCCAGTCCCCAGACCTCAACCCAATCGAAAACCTGTGGGGCGAGCTAAAGAGAAGAGTGCATAAGAGAGGACCCAGGACACTGGATGATCTAGAAAGATTGTGCAAAGAAGAATGGTCAAAAATCCCTCTCTCTGTGTTCTCCAATCTTGTGAAATGTTATAGGAGGAGATTAAGTGCTGTCTTGTTGGCAAAAGGAGGTTGTACAAAGTATTAACATCAGGGGTGCCAATAATTGTGGCACACATGATTTCAAGTTTTTTTTTTTTTCTAAATGTGTGATTTTTTTTACCACCAAAGTAATGTACTTATATAAAAGGTTGGATTTTTCTCTTTTTTTGCATTTGGTTCTATGTTGTTTTAAAAAAAAAGGAGAATTTTTGAAGTCCACGACCACATCTTAAACAGGGGTGCCAATAATTGTGGAGGGCACTGTATATATATATATATATATATATATATATATAATCTCTAACTAAATCATCATGGGCATTAACAATTGTTGATGCTTTATGCAAATGTATGTTTATTATTTGTGAAACCAAACTCAACTTAGAGCATGAAGAGAAAATATTCTTGTAAATATTTTAAAGGATTTATGGTGTGTAAAAAAAACTCAATCATCAGGACACCGAACAAAACTTTTGCTATGTTCCTCACGGACGGTTTAATGGGCGGATCTGTGCACCATGGTGGAATTTGGTGCTTTTGGTGCCTCTTTTGTAATACAGGTTTGAATAAACTTTTCGATTTGTTGAATTTAAAATGTAATGCCTTTTTTCAGCTTGCTCTCCTGTGAAGAAGATGTAACGATGGGCCAATCTGGTTGAAACTGACCGAGCACTGATTGATCTGTTACACTTATACATCACTGTGAGTGAAGTTCATAATTTAATTCATGATATTACAATGTAGTTACAGTAAATTTCCAGACAGTACAGTATTTCCTTAAATCTTCACTGGGCTTAATTTACCCCTGAATATGACCCTTAGTGTAAAAATCTAACATATACAGGGTGGTGCAGGGAAACAGGAAAATTTGGAACTAGGAGTTGGTGACCATGAGGACATTGCCAATTTTTTAACCAGTGCAACTTCAAACCCCTTGCCTTTAGTTAATGGAGCAGTGGAATTGTCCACAACGGGCGTTCGCTGTAAACACTTTTATAGGAATGGTGATAGTGTGAGTACTGCACGAAGGGTATTTCACCATCATTGCTAGTTAGGATGTTATGATCATGTCCTGTCTGGTCATTTTGAAAAAACGGGTTCAGCCTTAAAAACACAAGTCCCCAGAAAATATTGAGACTGTTTGAGCTGCAATCATGAGGGCCCATCACTGTTCCTTTCCACAACACGCATCATCGATGTGTCGAGCTGTTTCTTCGAAATGACACATGTAGAGATGAGAAATCCAAATATGTGTACAGATTTAAATCCTTCTGAACGGATCGGAGTCTCACAAGTCACTTGAGTCTGCCTGCTTTTGCCATAGAATTCCACTAGAGGGCAACTCACTCAGCTACTTGTTGCTACAGTTACTTGCTAACAAAAACTTATAACAACTAAGGCATGTAATATACAGTTTATGTATTTATAGTTATACTTAGTACAGTAGCAAGATAATCAAGGACTCTAGTAATCCAAGTAAAAAAAGAGAATGATTAATTTATCCTGAGTCATATCAAGGGATTTAACCCGGATAAATCAGGATTCGCTCACCTCTAGTTGTTATCACGTGACTCGACGAGACACGATCATGACGTCCTAACTGGTAACTCACAATATCACCATCCTTTTAAAATCTTTAGAGCGAACCTCACTGTGCACCGATCCACTGCTCCATTGTAGCTAATGCAAGGGTTTAAACGAGTTTGCACCGGTTCCAAACGATCACAGATGCCCCAAAATCGCCAACTCCTAGTTCCAAAAATGTCCATTTCCCTGCACCACTGTATATCCAGTATATGTTTTGTTTTAGATCTTCATTAAGAAGTCAACATGAGGGACACTAGAAGAAATCGAGCAGTTGGAGCAGTCTCGATACGGTCGGCCCTCACCAAGGCATGGTCTCAAGTTGCTGTATTGGTTTGCTAAAAACTGTCTCTCTTTCAAGCAAAACAATGTCATCTGTCACACTGTTATCCAATAAAGGACATTTGGGTTTCACACATTGAAAACAAAATATGAAAGAAACGGTTATAAACTTTTGCCTGATGTGGCACTTCCCTACTACGAGTGGCAATCTGAGCAAACCGGCTGCTGAACATCTTCCGTCTTATGTCCGAGAGATTACACCGCCTCCGAGACGGGCAGCAACAAGGACCGCATCATAGTCAGCTCAACAACAAGTGCTTCATAGCATTTATGTGACTGGCACAGTATTTGGTCAAGTTTTAACAAACAACCACCACTGCATCAGCAAGCACCTCATTCGGCATGATCAGGAATCTGACCTTAGAAGAGTTTCTTCTGAAAACTGGTATTCGAAAGAGCACATAAACACACATGGTCCTACAGAACTGAGGAACCAACTACCTTCATCCTTCGCTCCACTAATAACCTCCATCAAATACAAGCACAAGACCTTCACACTGAGGCCGAATTACCTTTAAGCTTGATAAAGAATAATACACAAGGACACCATGAAGCTCCATCAAAATCCTCATCCTTCATTTGTACTCCAGCATCTTCATCTTCAACAACCCAAGACCTTTACACTGAGCCGAATCACCTTTTAGCTTGATAAATAATAATACACAAGAACACCATGAAGCTCTATCAACATCTCCAGCACATACATCTTCTCCAAACCGAGACTTTCACACTAAAATTGAACTTCCTACAGACATCCAAACAGTCTCCACCTTCACGCCATCTCCTTTTTTACAAAAGAAATATTTCTTCTGGGGTTTTGTTTGCTCATTCTGATTTTGTTTTTTTCTTTTTATGGACGGACGCTATGAAAGTGTCTTTTGGGTGTTTTATTTTCTTTGTCTTTTTATCTTTTTCTATTACTTCTGGGGGACAGTGATGCAGATATTTTCTCATTGCTGCGTTTTTATTCCAGACACATATCTCGAAGAAGAAATGTTGTGAATGATGAGAACTTTGAATGCTGTGTTTTAAACTGTTCCTTTCATTATAGCTGGAAAATCTCACTTGCATCCTCAGGCCAAGTCTTTATGGCATTCAGTCTTACATTTATCTCATTTGTACCACTGAGCAGATATGGGGCAAAGGGGCCCTACTCAGGGGCCCAGGAATGGCAGCATATTGTGCCTGGGATTTGAACTCATGACCTTTGGATCTAAAGTCTTAACCACTAAGCTACAACCTCCCACATTAGATTAGTGCATAATACATAACACTCTAGATGGTTCCATTTAGGCTTTGGACTGCAATGTATATAAACAGTTACCCACAATGCATTTAAACTACAACTGGCCCAAACAGTTTTGCACTCAAGTGTCCATCAGTGAAACAATGATGGAACTGTAATAATGATTTATTGTTTAGAGTCTGGTTCCTAGGTCACTTTAGGCTAATTCATATTCCTTGGCAGCGTATATAAAATGTATATTCTTGATCTATATATTTTCAACAGTGTCCATTGTTAAAAGTGCTATTGTGTGTGTGTGTGGTGTGTTATGTTGTGTGTGTTTTGTGTGTGTGTGTGTGTGAGAGAGATGTTTTTAGAAACATGCAAATAACATCCGCTTATTGGCTCTAACATCACAGAGCAGGCGTTCGATCGTCTCGTTTGCAGAGAAAATGCTTTTGTATTTATTACAGGTGTATTAATGAAATGCCAGCTGATTTTCATCTGATTTTAGATTTAAATAGTTGTTATTGTTCAGAGAGAGTCTACAAAATGACCTACAACTCTCAAGCAAATAAAGTAAGTGCAAAGTCGTATTTTCTGTTACAATGCTTATTGTTAATACATAATATCATGTTTGAACAGGTGAATTAAGGTGTTTTAGATTCACTAAAAGAAATTCAATTGACAGCATAAAGCTATAAAAGAACGTCTCTAGGTTACAAATTTAATCTTAGTTCCCTGAAGGAACGAGACGCTTGGGAACCAGCTTCAGCTTCCTACGAGTTTTGACGCGGTTTGAGTTCCTGAAAGGGAACAGATTTTCACCTATTGTTCAGGTGAACATTGTTTAATCGTGATTCTGTGTCGCGTAGCAACCGCGCCCTAGACACTCCTACACTTTCAGTTTCCATTTCCGCACAAATGAGCACATTCAGATGAGGAAGTAGATTTATTTATTTCACCAAAGCCAGCAAACTCATTAGTCATAAGTAAGGGTGAAATTCAGGTAAAAAATAAAAAAGTACATAGCTGAGAAAACAGATTTGTAATGTGGAATGGGGTGTATTATTATAATTATAATTATTATTATTATTTATTTATTTTTAACGTAATCACCAAGCCATTGTGTAATATGAATACATCAGCTTTTTGTTTTTCCAGCACATTCTAGCAAGTGGCTTTGGCAGAAGCGTAGGAAGAATAAGGAAGAAAGAATAGGGGAAATATGAGTTTGTGTTCAGTTAGAACATACATGGTGAATACGGTGATTTTGACAAACAGGTTGAGGCACTAGATGGACATCTGGGGAAGGAAATGTAACATATGTACCTTCTCCACCTCTTCTCCCTGTGACCGCACCCCTCCACTATCCTCCCTTTCATTCACACACATGTACTTTGTCTTACTCCTACTGACTTTCATTCCCCTTCTCTCCAGCATGTACCTCCACCTCTCCAGGCTCTTCTCCACCTGCTTCCTACTCTCACCACAAATCACAATATCATCCGCAAACATCATAGTCTTCTGTCTGACCTCGTCCTTCAACGTGTCCATCACCACTGCAAACAGGAAAGGACTCAGAGCCGATCCTTGATGCAGTCCAACCTCCAACTTGATCCAATCTGTCATTCCTACTGCACACTTCACTTCACCCTTACATACACATCTATAATACCCAAATGAGGTCTACCAAATGTAAACTATTTATATAATTTAAATATTTTTTTTTGTTTATTTAATCAATTTAATTTCTGCCAATTTATTTGATTACTCGATGTAATAAATATATAATACAAATATTATGCCATTAAATTTTTATTTAAAATTGTTTCAAAAATGTGAACTGTTCAAATGTTGATGATCCCAAATGTTAATAATAATAAACTGTTTTAATTAAAAAAAAAAAACCAAGCAATTATGTTTTGCATTTCTTCTTCCCAACTGTCCCGAAATTTAACCGAACCTTGACTTAAAAACGGAGGACCATATTAGACTGTGCATTTGATATATTAGGGCTGTCAATCGATTAAAATTAAATCCGGATTAATCACAAATTATTCGCACATATTTATCTGTTCTAAATGTACCTTAAATTAATACTTACGTTTTATTCTATCAAACCAAATCAAATCAAATTTTATTCATCACATACATACAGGGTACGACATGCAGTGAAATGCTTTTTACGACGGACCGGCATGAGGGGAATAGGATGGGGAAAAAGAAAGAAGCAGATAAATAAAGTATAAAAACTATATAAAATAAAATCTAAGAATATAAGATATAAGGAATATATAAAGATATGTATGTGAAACAAAGAGAAAAATGTATATATATATATATATATACAGTGCCCTCCACAATTATTGGCACCCCTGTTTAAGATGTGGTCGTGGACTTCTAAAAATTCTCCTTTTTTTTAAAACAACATAGAACCCAAATGCAAAAAAAGAGAAAAATCCAACCTTTCATTTAAGTACATTACTTTGGTGGTAAAAAAATCACACATTTAGAAAAAAAAACAAAACTTGAAATCATGTGTGCCACAATTATTGGCACCCCTAACAATTCCTCTGAAAAATTTAATTGTTTTTTTTTTTTAGATATTTTTCTGTAGTTGCTAAGGTTGGTCAGGGTATCTAGGGACTTTTAATTAGTAATTCATGATTTCCTGTTTCCCTGGGGTATAAATATGACGTGACACAGAGGCCTAATTCTCTTACCCATTTGTCAACATGGCAAAGACAAGAGAACACACCATTCAAGTAAGGCAGATGTGTGTCGACCTTCATAAGTCAGGCAGTGGCTACAAGAAAATAGCCACTCGCCTTAACTTGCCGGTATCTACAGTCAGAGGAATCATTAAGAAGTTTAAAACAACTGGAACAGTGACAAACAAGGCTGGAAGAGGTCCCAAGTTTATCTTGCCACAACGCACAGTGAGGAGGATGGTAAGAGAAGTAAAAAAATCTCCCAAGCTCACCGTCACAGAATTGCATCAAAGAGTGGCATCTTGGGGTCACAGAGTCTCCAAAACAACCATCAGACGCTCTCTACATGCCAACAAGCTGTTTGGGAGGCATGCAAGGAAAAAGCCTTTTCTCACTAACACTCACAAACGTAAACGTCTGGAGTTTGCTAAGCGGTACTGGACTTCAACTGGGATCGTGTGCTTTGGTCAGATGAGACTAAGATTGAGCTTTTTGGCAACAAACACTCTAAGTGGGTCTGGCGAATGAGTATGCCGAAAAGCACCTCATGCCCACCGTGAAGTATGGTGGAGGATCTGTGATGCTGTGGGCCTGTTTCTCTTCCAAAGGCCCTGGGAACCTTGTTAGGGTGCATGGCATTATGAACGCTTTGAAGTACCAGGATATTTTAAATAAAAACCTGATGGCCTCTGCCAGAAAGCTGAAGATGGGTCGTCATTGGGTCTTTCAGCAGGATAATGATCCAAAACATGTGGCAAAATCTACACAAAAGTGGTTCAGCAGTCACAAACTCAAGGTCCTCCATGGCCATCCCAGTCCCAGACCTCAACCCAATCGAAAACCTGTGGGGCGAGCTAAAGAGAAGAGTGCATAAGAGAGGACCCAGGACACTGGATGATCTAGAAAGATTGTGCAAAGAAGAATGGTCAAAAATCCCTCTCTCTGTGTTCTCCAATCTTGTGAAATGTTATAGGAGGAGATTAAGTGCTGTCTTGTTGGCAAAAGGAGGTTGTACAAAGTATTAACATAGGGGTGCCAATAATTGTGGCACACATGATTTCAAGTTTTTTTTTTTTTCTAAATGTGTGATTTTTTTTACCACCAAAGTAATGTACTTATATAAAAGGTTGGATTTTTCTCTTTTTTTGCATTTGGGTTCTACGTTGTTTAAAAAAAAAGGAGAATTTTTTGAAGTCCACGACCACATCTTAAACAGGGGTGCCAATAATTGTGGAGGGCACTGTATATATATATATATATATATATATATATATATATATATATATATATATATATATATATATATATAATCTCTAACTAAATCATCATGGGCATTAACAATTGTTGATGCTTTATGCAAATGTATGTTTATTATTTGTGAAACCAAACTCAACTTAGAGCATGAAGAGAAAATATTCTTGTAAATATTTTAAAGGATTTATGGTGTGTAAAAAAAACTCAATCATCAGGACACCGAACAAAACTTTTGCTATGTTTCCTCACGGACGGTTTTAATGGGCGGATCTGTGCACCATGGTGGAATTTGGTGCTTTTGGTGCCTCTTTTGTAATACAGGTTTGAATAAACTTTTTCGATTTGTTGAATTTAAAATGTAATGCCTTTTTTCAGCTTGCTCTCCTGTGAAGAAGATGTAACGATGGGCCAATCTGGTTGAAACTGACCGAGCACTGATTGATCTGTTACACTTATACATCACTGTGAGTGAAGTTCATAATTTAATTCATGATATTACAATGTAGTTACAGTAAATTTCCAGACAGTACAGTATTTCCTTAAATCTTCACTGGGCTTAATTTACCCCTGAATATGACCTTAGTGTAAAAATCTAACATATACAGGGTGGTGCAGGGAAACAGGAAAATTTGGAACTAGGAGTTGGTGACCATGAGGACATTGCCAATTTTTTTAACCAGTGCAACTTCAAACCCCTTGCCTTTAGTTAATGGAGCAGTGGAATTGTCCACAACGGGCGTTCGCTGTAAACACTTTTATAGGAATGGTGATAGTGTGAGTACTGCACGAAGGGTATTTCACCATCATTGCTAGTTAGGATGTTATGATCATGTCCTGTCTGGTCATTTTGAAAAAACGGGTTCAGCCTTAAAAACACAAGTCCCCAGAAAATATTGAGACTGTTTGAGCTGCAATCATGAGGGCCCATCACTGTTCCTTTCCACAACACGCATCATCGATGTGTCGAGCTGTTTCTTCGAAATGACACATGTAGAGATGAGAAATCCAAATATGTGTACAGATTTAAATCCTTCTGAACGGATCGGAGTCTCACAAGTCACTTGAGTCTGCCTGCTTTTGCCATAGAATTCCACTAGAGGGCAACTCACTCAGCTACTTGTTGCTACAGTTACTTGCTAACAAAAACTTATAACAACTAAGGCATGTAATATACAGTTTATGTATTTATAGTTATACTTAGTACAGTAGCAAGATAATCAAGGACTCTAGTAATCCAAGTAAAAAAAGAGAATGATTAATTTATCCTGAGTCATATCAAGGGATTTAACCCGGATAAATCAGGATTCGCTCACCTCTAGTTGTTATCACGTGACTCGACGAGACACGATCATGACGTCCTAACTGGTAACTCACAATATCACCATCCTTTTAAAATCTTTAGAGCGAACGCTCACTGTGCACCGATCCACTGCTCCATTGTAGCTAATGGCAAGGGGTTTAAACGAGTTTGCACCGGTTCCAAACGATCACAGATGCCCCAAAATCGCCAACTCCTAGTTCCAAAAATGTCCATTTCCCTGCACCACTGTATATCCAGTATATGTTTTGTTTTAGATCTTCATTAAGAAGTCAACATGAGGACACTAGAAGAAATCGAGCAGTTGGAGCAGTCTCGATACGGTCGGCCCTCACCAAGGCATGGTCTCAAGTTGCTGTATTGGTTTGCTAAAAACTGTCTCTCTTTCAAGCAAAACAATGTCATGCTGTCACACTGTTATCCAAGTAAAGGACATTTTGGGTTTCACACATTTGAAAACAAATATGAAAGAAACGGTTATAAACTTTTGCCTGATGTGGCGCTTCCCTACTACGAAGTTGGCAATCTGAGCAAACCGGCTGCTGAACATCTTCCGTCTTATGTCCGAGAGGATTACACCGGCCTCCGAGACGGCAGCAACAAGGACCGCATCATAGTCAGCCTCAACAACAAGTGGCTTCATAGCATTTATGTGACTGAGCACAGTGATTGGTCAAGTTTTAACAAACAAGCCACCTACTGCATCAGCAAGCACCTCATTCGGATGATCAGGAATCTGACCTTAGAAGAGTTTCTTCTGAAAACTGGTTATTCGAAAGAGCACATAAACACACATGGTCCTACAGAACTGAGGAACCAACTACCTTCATCCTTCGCTCCACTAATAACCTCCATCAACATACAAGCACAAGACCTTCACACTGAGGCCGAATTACCTTTAAGCTTGATAAAGAATAATACACAAGGACACCATGAAGCTCCATCAAAATCCTCATCCTTCATTTGTACTCCAGCATCTTCATCTTCAACAACCCAAGACCTTTACACTGAGGCCGAATTACCTTTTAGCTTGATAAAGAATAATACACAAGAACACCACGAAGCTCCATCAAAATCACCATCCTTCATTTGTACTCCAGCATCTTCATCTTCAAAAAACCAAGACCTTCACACTGAGGCCGAATTACCTTCAAGCTTGATAAAGAATAATACACAAGGACACCATGAAGCTCCATCAAAATCCTCATCCTTCATTTGTACTCCAGCATCTACATCTTCAACAACCCAAGACCTTTACACTGAGGCCGAATCACCTTTTAGCTTGATAAATAATAATACACAAGGACACCATGAAGCTCTATCAACATCTCCAGCACATACATCTTCTCCAAACCAAGACTTTCACACTAAAATTGAACTTCCTACAGACATCCAAACAGTCTCCACCTTCACGCCATCTCCTTTTTTACAAATGAACTCTTTCTTCTGGGGGTTTTGTTTTCTTTTTCTGTTTTTGTTTTTTTTCTTTTTATGGACGGACGCTATGAAAGTGTCGACGATTATCGTTTTTCTATCTTCGTCATTCCAGCGGAAAAAACGCAACAAAACACAAATCCACACTGTGACCACCAACGCATTTGGCCTGAACGTCAAATCTCCAAGGAACCAAAACCCTGATACGGGCCCTTCTTCAATTTCACAAATCTGCTCTTACTTTTGGGTGTTTATTTTCTTTGTCTTTTTATCTTTTCTATTACTTCTGGGGGACAGTGATGCAGATATTTCTCATTGCTGCGTTTTTATTCCAGACACATATCTCGAAGAAGAAATGTTGTGAATGATGAGAACTTTGAATGCTGTGTTTTAAACTGTTCCTTTCATTATAGCTGGAAAATCTCACTTGCATCCTCAGGCCAAGTCTTTATGGCATTCAGTCTTACATTTATCTCATTTGTACCACTGAGCAGATATGGGGCAAAGGGGCCCTACTCAGGGGCCCAGGAATGGCAGCATAGTGTGCCTGGGATTTGAACTCATGACCTTTGGATCCAAAGTCTAATGCCTTAACCACTAAGCTACAACCTCCCACATTAGATTAGTGCATAATACATAACACTCTAGATGGTTCCATTTAGGCTTTGGACTGAATGTATATAAATAGTTACCCACAATGCATTTAAACTACAATTGGCTCAAACAGTGTTGCACTCAAGTGTCCATCAGTGAAACTATGATACAACTGTAAATATAGCTGCAAGCAGCGATGGCGGGCCCTCGCACATTTTTTTATCGCTATACGGTGCCTCCCGGAAAA
>JBCEWE010000025.1:767500-777500 GCA_039877035.1 Silurus lanzhouensis
TATATAATACAAATATTATGCCATTAAATTTTTATTTAAAATTGTTTCAAAAATGTGAACTGTTCAAATGTTGATGATCCCAAATGTTAATAATAATAAACTGTTTTAATTAAAAAAAAAAACCAAGCAATTATGTTTTGCATTTCTTCTTCCCAACTGTCCCGAAATTTAACCGAACCTTGACTTAAAAACGGAGGACCATATTAGACTGTGCATTTGATATATTAGGGCTGTCAATCGATTAAAATTAAATCCGGATTAATCACAAATTATTCGCACATATTTATCTGTTCTAAATGTACCTTAAATTAATACTTACGTTTTTATTCTATCAAACCAAATCAAATCAAATTTTATTCATCACATACATACAGGGTACGACATGCAGTGAAATGCTTTTTACGACGGACCGGCATGAGGGGAATAGGATGGGGAAAAAGAAAAGAAGCAGATAAATAAAGTATAAAAACTATATAAAATAAAATCTAAGAATATAAGATATAAGGAATATATTGTCAGGCTGGAAGGACGAGCAGAAGCCGAAGTTCAACAGAACAAAGATTTGTTTAATGATGTAGGGAATGTAGACAAACCAACACAGCAGTAAGCATAGGATCACTGAAGGCACAGGCAAAGAGCAGTTCATAAGATATATCCACAGACTAGAACCACAATGAGATAAGTCCTTGGTGACAATCCACAAAGAGGTAGTCCATAGAGAGAGCAGTCAGAAGGTCCAGTGAAGTTCTCCAGACTAACTGGTAGAACAGACGGGGAGCGTTTGGAAGTGTGTGCTTATGTAGTGTGAGCTGATGAGAGACAGGTGTGTGTGATTAGTAGGACGGGGAGCTGCTAGGAGGAATGTGTGGCTCAAGAGAGGGTGTGGCTGGTGGATCCCTGACAGTACCCCCTCCCCCAGGGGCGGCTCTCGACGCCCAGACCCTCCGCCTGGGTCGGCCCCGGCCCCGGGGCGCCGGCCGTAGCGGATGAGACGCATGAAACTCCACGAGGAGCGCCGGGTCAAGGATGTCCCGCCGTGCCACCCACGACCGCTCCTCCGGGCCGTAACCCTCCCAGTCCACCAGGTATTCCAGACCGCCAGCACGACGACGGGAGTCCAACACCTCCCGTACCGAGTAGACCGAGGGCTGGTCCAGGATCTCCGGAGGCGGTGGCCCCGATGTCCCATCTGGATCCCGTGACGCCGGCGGAACATAAGGCTTTAGGAGAGACACGTGGAAAGCGGGTGAATGCGGTACCGGGGAGGTAGGTCCAGCCTGTAGGTCGCCTCATTGATCCTTCTCTCTACTCTGAAGGGCCCGATGTACCTGGGGCTCAGCTTTCTACAGGGGAGCCGAAGTCGGAGGTCCCGGGTAGACAGCCAGACCAAGTCCCCGGGCAGGTAGGTGGGTGTCTCACGTCTCCGGGCATCAGCGTGCCTCTGGGTCTCCCTCACAGCCCGGCGTAGCTGGGTATGAGCCGATTCCCACACCTTGAGGCTCTCCCGGAACCAGTAGTCCACCGACGGCACGTGGGAAGGTTCATCGGACCACGGAAACAGCGGTGGCTGGAACCCCAACACGCACTGGAAGGGTGTGAGACCCGTGGTGTCCTGACGCAAGGAGTTTTGTGCGTACTCAGCCCAGGGGAGGAACCGACACCATTCCACCTGGTCCTGGTGGCAGTATGTACGCAGATACCGGCCCAACTCCTGGATCTTGCGCTCGGTCTGTCCATTGGACTGAGGGTGATAACCAGAGGACAGGTTAACGGTAACCCCCAGTAGACGAAAAAGCGCCCCCCACACACGAGAGGTAAACTGGGAGCCGCGATCCGACACTATCTCCTCCGGGAGACCGAAGTTGCGAAAGACATGTTGGAAGAGTGATTCTGCCGTCTCCAAGGCGGTAGGGAGGCCTCGAAGAGGGATAAAACGACATGCCTTGGAGAATCGGTCCACAGCCACAAGGACACAGGTGTTACCCTCAGATCGTGGTAAGTCCGTGACGAAGTCGACGCCGATGTGGGACCAGGGTCGTCGTGGAATGGGTAAGGGGACTAGCTTGCCCACGGGCAGGTGCCGAGGGGTCTTGGCCATGGCGCAACCACTGCATCCGCGGACAAAGGTGGCGATCTCGGCAGCCATGCCCGGCCACCAGTATCGGGGTTGTACTAGGCTGAGGGTTCGTCGCCTGCCTGGGTGTCCTGAACCGGGGACCTCATGTACAGCCTTCAACAGGTTAGGCCGACACTCAGGCGGAACGTAGGTTCGACCTTCTGGACACCCGGGGGGTGTTGTCTCCCTCTGGGTAGCACGACAGATCTCCTCATCGAGATCCCAGACAATGGGGCAGACGATTAACTGGGGGGGCAAGATGGGTACAGGGTCGGTAGGCTCCTCTGGGCCGTACAGGCGAGATAGGGCGTCTGCCTTGCCATTCTTTGAACCCGGCCGATAGGTGATCTGGAAGTGGAAGCGTGTGAAGAAGAGGGCCCATCTTGCCTGCCGGGGGTTCAGTCTCTTTGCCTCACGGAGATACTGGAGGTTCTTGTGGTCGGTAATGACGGTGAATGGGTGTGTAGCCCCCTCAAGCCAGTGCCTCCACTCCTCCAGGGCCAGTTTAATGGCGAGAAGTTCCCGGTTGCCGATGTCATAGTTTTGTTCCGCTGACGACATCTTCTTGGAGAAGTAGGCGCAGGGGTAGAGCCGGGGCGGATTCCCCGACAGCTGGGAAAGGGTAGCCCCTACGCCTGTAGAAGACGCGTCTACCTCCACCACGAACGGGACCTGGGGATCGGGATGATGGAGGAGGGAGCGACACAGAACCTCTGCCGGAGTTCCTCAAACGCCTCCTGTGCGTCAGTGTCCCACGCGAGGGACTTGGCATTCCCCCTAAGGAGCGAAGTAAGTGGAGCGGAGACTTGGCTATAGCCACAGATGAACCGGCGGTAGAAATTCGCGAACCCCAAGAACCTCTGCAACTCCTTTATTGTTGTGGGGACTGGCCATTCCCTCACCGCAGCCACCTTCCTCTCGTCCATCCGGATGCCGGCTTCACTGATGTTGTACCCCAGGAACTGCACCTCCGAGCGGTGGAACTCGCATTTGGGGAGGTTGAGGTAGAGTTGGTGCTCCCGGAGCACCTCTAGAACCCGGATAACATGGTTGTGATGTTCGTGTGGCGTCCGGGAGTAGATCAAAATGTCGTCGATGTACACGATCACAAACTGGTGGAGGAAGGGTCGGAAGATCTCATTCATAAAGTGTTGAAACACCGCCGGAGAGATTGACAGGCCGTACGGCATCACCCGGTACTCGTAGTGACCCGAGGGGGTGATGAACGCCGTTTTCCACTCGTCTCCCTGGCGTATGCGTACCAGGTTGTACGCACTCCGCAGATCAAACTTGGTGAAGATGCGGGCTTCTCGTAATTCCTCCAGGGCGGCTGGAACCAGGGGGAGCGGGTACGGCAGTGGAGAGATTTGTGCGTTCAAGCCTCGGTAATCAATACAGGGCCGGAGTCCCCCATCCTTCTTGCCCACGAAGAAGAAGCTGGAGGCTGCAGGAGATGAGGATGGGGTGATGAAACCCTGTAGGAGGGCCTGACGGATGTACTGTTCCATCGCTTGGTGTTCTGGAGCTGATAAGGGATAGATCCGACCCTTGGGTAGTTTGGCCTCAGGCATCAGGTCGATAGCACAGTCCCACGGCCGGTGTGGTGGCAACTTGGTGGCAGCCTGCTCGCTGAAGACGTCTCCGTACTCCCGATATTCCGCCGGGATCTCCACCTGTGGGGCCTGTGGAGCGCCCTCCACCTGAGTGGCTGCCAGAATTATCGGTCTCTGGCGAGGCACGGGGAGTGGTTGTAAACAGTCCTTCAGGCACTCGGGGCTCCACTCGAGGATGTCACATGGGTCCCAGGAACACCTGGGGGAATGTTTGGTGAGCCAGGGACGACCCAGTATGATTTCAGCGGTGGAGTTTTCCAGCACCAAGAAACGTATCTCCTCCTGATGTAGCACCCCAACCCGGAGTGTGATGGTGGGGGAGCAGTATCTGATCCAGCCCCTTCCCAACGGGCGTCCCTGAATGGTGTGGACTGCAAGCTCGTGAGTCCCCCTCTCACGGCGTAGCTGGAGGCAGTCTAGGCACGCCTGGGAAATGAAGTTCCCCGCGGAGCCGGAATCGACTAGGGCGGAGACAGATAGTGTGAGAGAAGGGGTTATCAGGGATACGGGTAGCCTGGGTAAATGCGAGATCTCAGAGGGAAAGTCTACAGCACACACCATCGGTCGTGGAGGACGTGATGGGCCCTGGGCGACTCTGTGTCCTTGTTCTCCCCAATACAGGCAGGCTCTGTACGCCAGCCGGCGTTCTCGGTCCTGGGAGGATAGTCTGTGGGAGCTCGGTTGCATGGTTTCCGGTCCTGAGGCTGTAGATAGCGCAGAGGCTTGGGAGGATTCTACTTCAGGAGTGCGGCAGGCATTCACGCGTTGGGAGATGCGAATCGATCTTTGTATGAACGCCTCCAATCCCAGGGTGTCATCATAGGTCGCCATCGCTAATTGAAGCTCCTGATCTAAACCTCTTCTGTATATCCCAAGCAGTGCTACCTCGTTCCAGCCACTAGGTGCCGCCAGCGTGCGGAAATGAAGGCTGTAATCCGCGACGCTATCCGCCCCCTGGCGGAGTTCGAGGAGTTGGTCGGCCATGGAAGTATGACCGGTGCCGTGCAGAAGACCTCCGTGAAGTGTGCGGTGAACGCGGCATACGACGCAATCGCTGGGCTCTCTGCACTCCAGAGCGCTCTCGCCCAAGCCAATGCACGTCCGGCGAGCAGCGAGATCAAAAACGCAACCCGGGCTCGCTCCGAGGGAAATTGTTGGGGTTGCATTTCAATGTACAACGATACCTGAAGCAGGAAGCCGCAACACTCTGCCGCGTTTCCGGAAAAAACGGCTGGGAGAGCCATCGGGCTTCCGAGCGGTGGTGCAGCTCGGCTGGAAGCGGCTGACATGAAGGCTTCGCGGATTGCCTCGGTTAGCTCTCTCACCGGATCATCGGAGTCATCGGACTGGATATCCATAACGAGGTAACGCTGTTCGGTTTCCTTATTCCCCGGTCGGTAAAGGTCTGTTCTTCTGTCAGGCTGGAAGGACGAGCAGAAGCCGAAGTTCAACAGAACAAAGATTTGTTTAATGATGTAGGGAATGTAGACAAACCAACACAGCAGTAAGCATAGGATCACTGAAGGCACAGGCAAAGAGCAGTTCATAAGATATATCCACAGACTAGAACCACAATGAGATAAGTCCTTGGTGACAATCCACAAAGAGGTAGTCCATAGAGAGAGCAGTCAGAAGGTCCAGTGAAGTTCTCCAGACTAACTGGTAGAACAGACGGGGAGCGTTTGGAAGTGTGTGCTTATGTAGTGTGAGCTGATGAGAGACAGGTGTGTGTGATTAGTAGGACGGGGAGCTGCTAGGAGGAATGTGTGGCTCAAGAGAGGGTGTGGCTGGTGGATCCCTGACATATATAAAGATATGTATGTGAAACAAAGAGAAAAATGTATATATATATATATATATACAGTGCCCTCCACAATTATTGGCACCCCTGTTTAAGATGTGGTCGTGGACTTCTAAAAATTCTCCTTTTTTTTAAAACAACATAGAACCCAAATGCAAAAAAAGAGAAAAATCCAACCTTTCATTTAAGTACATTACTTTGGTGGTAAAAAAATCACACATTTAGAAAAAAAACAAAACTTGAAATCATGTGTGCCACAATTATTGGCACCCCTAACAATTCCTCTGAAAAATTTAATTGTTTTTTTTTTTTTAGATATTTTTCTGTAGTTGCTAAGGTTGGTCAGGGTATCTAGGGACTTTTAATTAGTAATTCATGACTTCCTGTTTCCCTGGGGTATAAATATGACGTGACACAGAGGCCTAATTCTCTTACCCATTTGTCAACATGGCAAAGACAAGAGAACACACCATTCAAGTAAGGCAGATGTGTGTCGACCTTCATAAGTCAGGCAATGGCTACAAGAAAATAGCCACTCGCCTTAACTTGCCGGTATCTACAGTCAGAGGAATCATTAAGAAGTTTAAAACAACTGGAACAGTGACAAACAAGGCTGGAAGAGGTCCCAAGTTTATCTTGCCACAACGCACAGTGAGGAGGATGGTAAGAGAAGTAAAAAAATTTCCCAAGCTCACCGTCACAGAATTGCATCAAAGAGTGGCATCTTGGGGTCACAGAGTCTCCAAAACAACCATCAGACGCTCTCTACATGCCAACAAGCTGTTTGGGAGCATGCAAGGAAAAAGCCTTTTCTCACTAACACTCACAAACGTAAACGTCTGGAGTTTGCTAAGCGGTACTGGGACTTCAATTGGGATCGTGTGCTTTGGTCAGATGAGACTAAGATTGAGCTTTTTGACAACAAACACTCTAAGTGGGTCTGGCGAATGAGTATGCCGAAAAGCACCTCATGCCCACCGTGAAGTATGGTGGAGGATCTGTGATGCTGTGGGCCTGTTTCTCTTCCAAAGGCCCTGGGAACCTTGTTAGGGTGCATGGCATTATGAACGCTTTGAAGTACCAGGATATTTTAAATAAAAACCTGATGGCCTCTGCCAGAAAGCTGAAGATGGGTCGTCATTGGGTCTTTCAGCAGGATAATGATCCAAAACATGTGGCAAAATCTACACAAAAGTGGTTCAGCAGTCACAAACTCAAGGTCCTCCCATGGCCATCCCAGTCCCCAGACCTCAACCCAATCGAAAACCTGTGGGGCGAGCTAAAGAGAAGAGTGCATAAGAGAGGACCCAGGACACTGGATGATCTAGAAAGATTGTGCAAAGAAGAATGGTCAAAAATCCCTCTCTCTGTGTTCTCCAATCTTGTGAAATGTTATAGGAGGAGATTAAGTGCTGTCTTGTTGGCAAAAGGAGGTTGTACAAAGTATTAACATCAGGGGTGCCAATAATTGTGGCACACATGATTTCAAGTTTTTTTTTTTTTTTCTAAATGTGTGATTTTTTTTACCACCAAAGTAATGTACTTATATAAAAGGTTGGATTTTCTCTTTTTTTGCATTTGGGTTCTATGTTGTTTTAAAAAAAAAGGAGAATTTTTTGAAGTCCACGACCACATCTTAAACAGGGGTGCCAATAATTGTGGAGGGCACTGTATATATATTATATATATATATTATATATATATAATCTCTAACTAAATCATCATGGCATTAACAATTGTTGATGCTTTATGCAAATGTATGTTTATTATTTGTGAAACCAAACTCAACTTAGAGCATGAAGAGAAAATATTCTTGTAAATATTTTAAAGGATTTATGGTGTGTAAAAAAACTCAATCATCAGGACACCGAACAAAACTTTTGCTATGTTTCCTCACGGACGGTTTTAATGGGCGGATCTGTGCACCATGGTGGAATTTGGTGCTTTTGGTGCCTCTTTTGTAATACAGGTTTGAATAAACTTTTTCGATTTGTTGAATTTAAAATGTAATGCCTTTTTTCAGCTTGCTCTCCTGTGAAGAAGATGTAACGATGGGCCAATCTGGTTGAAACTGACCGAGCACTGATTGATCTGTTACACTTATACATCACTGTGAGTGAAGTTCATAATTTAATTCATGATATTACAATGTAGTTACAGTAAATTTCCAGACAGTACAGTATTTCCTTAAATCTTCACTGGGCTTAATTTACCCCTGAATATGACCCTTAGTGTAAAAATCTAACATATACAGGGTGGTGCAGGAAACAGGAAAATTTGGAACTAGGAGTTGGTGACCATGAGGACATTGCCAATTTTTTTAACCAGTGCAACTTCAAACCCCTTGCCTTTAGTTAATGGAGCAGTGGAATTGTCCACAACGGGCGTTCGCTGTAAACACTTTTATAGGAATGGTGATAGTGTGAGTACTGCACGAAGGGTATTTCACCATCATTGCTAGTTAGGATGTTATGATCATGTCCTGTCTGGTCATTTTGAAAAACGGGTTCAGCCTTAAAAACACAAGTCCCCAGAAAATATTGAGACTGTTTGAGCTGCAATCATGAGGGCCCATCACTGTTCCTTTCCACAACACGCATCATCGATGTGTCGAGCTGTTTCTTCGAAATGACACATGTAGAGATGAGAAATCCAAATATGTGTACAGATTTAAATCCTTCTGAACGGATCGGAGTCTCACAAGTCACTTGAGTCTGCCTGCTTTTGCCATAGAATTCCACTAGAGGGCAACTCACTCAGCTACTTGTTGCTACAGTTACTTGCTAACAAAAACTTATAACAACTAAGGCATGTAATATACAGTTTATGTATTTATAGTTATACTTAGTACAGTAGCAAGATAATCAAGGACTCTAGTAATCCAAGTAAAAAAAGAGAATGATTAATTTATCCTGAGTCATATCAAGGGATTTAACCCGGATAAATCAGGATTCGCTCACCTCTAGTTGTTATCACGTGACTCGACGAGACACGATCATGACGTCCTAACTGGTAACTCACAATATCACCATCCTTTTAAAATCTTTAGAGCGAACGCTCACTGTGCACCGATCCACTGCTCCATTGTAGCTAATGGCAAGGGGTTTAACGAGTTTGCACCGGTTCCAAACGATCACAGATGCCCCAAAATCGCCAACTCCTAGTTCCAAAAATGTCCATTTCCCTGCACCACTGTATATCCAGTATATGTTTTGTTTTAGATCTTCATTAAGAAGTCAACATGAGGACACTAGAAGAAATCGAGCAGTGGAGCCAGTCTCGATACGGGTCGCCCTCACCAAGGCATGGTCTCAAGTTGCTGTATTGGTTTGCTAAAAACTGTCTCTCTTTCAAGCAAAACAATGTCATGCTGTCACACTGTTATCCAAGTAAAGGACATTTTGGGTTTCACACATTTGAAACAAATATGAAAGAAACGGTTATAAACTTTTGCCTGATGTGGCACTTCCCTACTACGAAGTTGGCAATCTGGAGCAAACCGGCTGCTGAACATCTTCCGTCTTATGTCGAGAGGATTACACCGGCCTCCGAGACGGCAGCAACAAGGACCGCATCATAGTCAGCCTCAACAACAAGTGGCTTCATAGCATTTATGTGACTGAGCACAGTGATTGGTCAAGTTTTAACAAACAAGCCACCTACTGCATCAGCAAGCACCTCATTCGGATGATCAGGAATCTGACCTTAGAAGAGTTTCTTCTGAAAACTGGTTATTCGAAAGAGCACATAAACACACATGGTCCTACAGAACTGAGGAACCAACTACCTTCATCCTTCGCTCCACTAATAACCTCCATCAACATACAAGCACAAGACCTTCACACTGAGGCCGAATTACCTTTAAGCTTGATAAAGAATAATACACAAGGGACACCATGAAGCTCCATCAAAATCCTCATCCTTCATTTGTACTCCAGCATCTTCATCTTCAACAACCCAAGACCTTACACTGAGGCCGAATTACCTTTTAGCTTGATAAATAATAATACACAAGAACACCATGAACTCTATCAACATCTCCAGCACATACATCTTCTCCAAACCGAGACTTTCACACTAAAATTGAACTTCCTACAGACATCCAAACAGTCTCCACCTTCACGCCATCTCCTTTTTTACAAAAGAAATATTCTTCTGGGGGTTTGTTTGCTCATTCTGATTTTGTTTTTTCTTTTTATGGACGGACGCTATGAAAGTGTCTTTTGGGTGTTTTATTTTCTTTGTCTTTTTATCTTTTTCTATTACTTCTGGGGGACAGTGATGCAGATATTCTCATTGCTGCGTTTTTATTCCAGACACATATCTCGAAGAAGAAATGTTGTGAATGATGAGAACTTTGAATGCTGTGTTTTAAACTGTTCCTTTCATTATAGCTGGAAAATCTCACTTGCATCTCAGGCCAAGTCTTTATGGCATTCAGTCTTACATTTATCTCATTTGTACCACTGA
>JBCEWE010001805.1:0-24397 GCA_039877035.1 Silurus lanzhouensis
TTCTGTGAATTGCAGGCATTACAATTGGTTCATTATTCATACGCTGCAACAAACAACATGCCATAGAGTCCAAAAATCCAGAGTGGGTGTCTTTGGGAAAAAAAATCCCTGCACACAATAAGATGACAAAGCAAATTCTTAGGCAGGCATATATACACGCACACACACACACACACACACACACACACACACACACACACACACACACACACACACACACACATATAGACACACACACAAAAAAAAAAAGGTTTGCCCAGCGATATCCGCTGAGTCATAGCTTGAACTTCAATGAGTTCGTGGCTATGATAACCACTGGCTTATTTTCACCCCTTCCTGTCCTCCTAACACACTTTTGCTGAATCATGTTGACCACCCCTCCCCACCATACACACACACACACACACACACACACACACACACACACACACACACACACACACACACAAAATGATGCCTATGTGCCAGTCTGACACCTGCAGATTTGCCAGGTACTGCACTCCTCCATAAACATGCACTCACATATGGATGTCTGTGTCCATGCTTTATGATGCCATGCATTGGTATCTGTAAGACACACACACACACACACACACCACACACACACACACACACACACACACACACAAATAAGACTGGTTATTTTCTAATCTTCTTTTTATTTGAAAATAAAATATAACAAAGTACAAAAGGTTTTCCTTTAATTTTATCAACATTTTCTATTACTGAAATTAAGGTACAGTGAAACTGGCTTAAATAAGTACATTACGTGTTCTATAAGTAATTGTAAGTGTTTCTACCACGGCAGTAATATTTCAGAAAAACTTTGAATAAATGCATTTTAATATTATGTATACATAAAGTGCACAGCAGCAAAAAGTGACATTCATTTACAACAGAACCAAAAACTTGATCAACATCCATCGTTGATGACTAGATGTGGTGTGTTCAGCAACACGACAAAATTAAGCTCGTTTTATGCAAACATGAAGCAAAAACTGCAGTATACCATGGCGTGAAGACACTGAAGTGCACTTGTTCCATCTCCTGATTTGTAGTGTAGAGTAGAATCTAGTCATGCTGCCAATTGATAAAAGTTACTATAGCAACAATAATAGAAACACCCACTGTGACTTCATAGTAAAGCAGCTGGCAACATGGAGCGATAAAATGCATGTCTGTTAGTTTTAGTTACTTTTTCCAGACATAAATTTCTCTGCGCATTCCGAACAAAACCGTGTGGAATTTTATGAGGATCAGATGTACATTAGGAATGCGAAAGTCTCAAAGTGTCTCCGTTTGCTAAAGGTGTAGCCTAATGATTGCATTTAGTAGGATGTGCAAAATATGGTTAAAATGTAGGTGATAAGTGGATGAAATATTGAACCACAGAGCTGTCAAAAGATCGTGCTCAAAAAGGAAACACAAGCTCAATATTAAAATAATGTGTTAAAAAAAGAAAGTTTGGATTAAATAAAGAATCTCATTTTCCAGAAAAAATACATGTTGTTGAGGCACACTAATAGCATTAATTGCGCTAACATGCTAACTGGCTTTAAACGAAAGGCTGCTGTGTACAAAATACAAAATATCGATTGCAGCTCCTTTATAACGGTTGCTCACTATTGAACCTTTTGTCCTAAATTAAAAGTGGCAGATTAGAAGTAGCACAATCCGACTAGAACACCATCCACCCAGGCTTCATTGCCAATAAAATTTTAGAGCAGCCAGCATGGCAACAATTTGCACCTCATTTTAAGTTAAAGACAAATCACACACAAAACTGGCTTCACTAATTGCCCTGTACATCAATCAAAAAACAAGCCAGTAACATCCTGGTTCTCCATCATTTTTTGAGCTGACTACCCACTTTGCCCGTGATCCTCCTTTAGATGATTATATATTAAGAAGGAGTTGGATATTTTGTGTATTGGCAAATGCGTGCACTTAAATTGCATGTTTAGGCTTGTACATCAGCTTCATACACAGCACAGTTTCAAGCAGAATGTGTATAATTACTATAATAAAAAGACAGGTGCAAACAGATTTGCATCTGGCCCAGATGTACCCCATTACCAGAGAGGTCAATGGGGTGTCTTTAATATGTTTATTGTAAGTGTGCATCACCTCACAGGTAGCAAGAAGATTGAAAGTAACATAAATTGTTCGTATGAATTAATGAATTAGAATGAATGAAAAACGTATTTAATGTTTGATTAGAAAAAAATATTTTTTAATATTAGTGGTATAAGCATAGTTGTTTTTATGGATATCTACTATTGTTTACCACCGTTAATATATAATCTTCTTCCTCTTTCAGCTTCTCCCATCAGGGGTCGCCACAGCAGATCATCCGTCTCCATTCCTCCTGTCCTTTACATCTGCCTCTTTCAACCCAACTACCTGCATGTCTTCCCTCACCACATCCATAAACCGCCTCTCGTCTTCCTCTCTCCTTCCAGCATCCTCAGCATTCTCCTACCGATATATCCCATGTCCCTCCTCTGCACATTCCAAACCATCTTATCTCTCCTCCCTCACCTTGTCTCCAAACCGTCCTACATATACATCTAAATCTAACATGATAAGGTTTCACCAATTAACCAACAACAAGAATATAAATATATTTTTTTTATTATTAAAAGAAAATTAAAATCAATTTCATCATGTTTTTTTCATCAGGTAAAACTATCATATAGGAAAACCTTGTATACAGTTATAGACTATTGCTGCTTTGTTGCTGTTCCCAATTTGTTATCAATAAATAGTAAGAGTAATCCACCAATAAATCAGTAATCCATCATGTAGGTTTACAGTTTGTATTAATCATCTGCTACTCTTAGATGTACTGTTTAGACCACAGCTCCATTCTTGAGAGTTGTTTCGAGACCCCACACTTGGCAATGTTGTTCCTAACAACTGCTTACTGATGACCATTTTTACTAATGACACATCATCGATTGCCATTGTTCCACACAACCAATCAATAATTACCATTTGTCTTAAAGCAATCACCATTGCTCCCAATGTCCAGTCAATAATCACTATTGTTCATTAAAAATAATTACTGATTATCATTGGTCCTTAGACCCAGTTGCAAATTACTATTGTTCTCAACAACCAATCACTGATAACTATTGTCCTTAAACCAATCACTAATCCCCAATGTTTCCAAGAAGTTTCCAATGTTTTCCAATCACCGATGACCATTATTCATAAATGAGACATCACAGATTGCCATTATTCCAACACAAGCAATCAATAATCCTGCTAAGGTGTCCCTCTAATGAGCAAACCAGTGGTGACAGTGAAAAAAAAAAAGACTCCCTGAGATGGTACAGTATGAGGAAGAACCTTAAGAGGAACCAAACACAAAAAGAAATTCATCCTCATCTGGGTGACACCAAATGACCATTCATTATCGTTTCATCAAATAATTTTTTCTATTTGAATAAACCACAATTCACAAAAAAATGTCTGCATGGTTAAACATAAAATATGAATTCTATTTGTATTTAAACATCTATTCTTTTTCTATTAGTGATGTGTCTTCAGGGAATCCTCCTACTTTATGTTGATATGCAAATCCTCAGAGAATCCAACTGACGTGCCAATGAATCGATGATGTTATCAGGTTACTCATGCCACATTTTGAGCAGGTGTAAGTTACTTTTGCATTCCAGCAGTTACGGTTTTGAAGGTTTCCATCCAACACTTCGACCCAGTGCTTTTGCCTGCTCTGTTGGTCGCTCTGACCCTGGAACTGTTTTCGAACTTTGTTTTCTCTGCTTGCTAATTTTATTCATTAAAAATTGTTTAACATTACTCAGTTAGTGTCCTGCATTTTGGGTGCTTCTTCCACTCACCGCAGTATATACTACCTGTTATATCGAAATCATAATCAGTTATAATGCACAGTAAACAGAAACAGCTGGAAAATACTAAGTGGTATTTGGGTCTGTCGTGGCAGAAAAGGCAGGAGAGGAGACAGACACTGCAGTGACGTCTGATATTAGAGAGCAGACAGCAGCACATTAATCTGTACCTCTCAGCCTCTCTTGCTCTCTCATTCCTGTCGTATATAACCGTCAATCTCTTACGCTTTTTTTATCATTTTCTTATTGATGTGAGTGAATATGTGCGAGGGTCTCTCACTCTTTATCGCAGTTTAATTTTTTCTCTGTCTCCATCTCTCTGTCTGATGAAGGGAGGGTAGGCATATCTGCAATGGTTGCCATGGCACCAGACAGCTCTGTTTCTGCCACTGTTCATGAGTAAACGTGTGTGTGTGTGTGAGTGTGTGCGCAAGTGTCTACTACTCGACGAATTTGCGAGACAGCGTGATTACATGTGCTAGGCTGCCATTCAGCTGCCGTCTCGTTAACGGGCTGCTTCGCCGAGCTATTAACACGCTGTCCATTCATTCAGACAGCCACAAACAGCCGATAGGTAATTAAAGGCCATCTGAAAATGACACGTTTACGCAGACTGGCAAGCGGTGTGTGTGTGTGTGTGTGTGTGTGTGTGTGTGTGTGTGTGTGTGTGTGTGTGTTTGTTTGTGTGTGTGTACACAACACAGAGCTCTGTGTGGCTCGCTTTTAAATTATCTGATAGAGATGGATCACAGTGATCAAATTGTGTGTGTGTGTGTGTGTGGTGTGTGTGTGTGTGTGTGTGTGTGTGTGTGTGTGTGTGTGTGTGTGTGTGTGTGCACGCACACGACTGATTGTTGGACATGTTTTCATTCTTTATTGTGGCATATTTATTAAGCGTTCGTCAAAAGGAGAGCAACTTTGACCAAATGTTCCAGGGTTCAAGCAAACAAAGCATTCTTCAGCATCAGGTTTAGGGGAAAGGTGATCTAGAAGCAGGGCTGTAAATCATGATGAGCAAATTATAATAACATATATAACTAATTACATTTTCATTAAAACTATCTATATTTCCATTCATCCATCCATCCATCCATCCATTGCAAAAACAAATCATAAAGCATTATAAGATAAAAAAAAAAGAAATTAGTATCAGCTATTATTCAAGGTTTCAGGATTGGAAGAGAAAAAAAGCAGCATTATTTCTATGTATAATGCTTTATTACTTTAAACTCTATCTAACTTTCACATTTATAAATATATGTTTTTAGTATTAAATGTGTGTGTGTGTGTGTGTGTGTGTGTGTGTGTGTGTGTGTGTGTGTGTGTGTGTGTGTGTGTGTATACAAGGTGATATAGAAGCAAGGCTATAAATCATAATAATCAAATTATTACATATATAAGTTCTTCAGTTTTCATTCAGACTATCTATCTATCTATCTATCTATCTATCTATCTATCTATCTATCTATCTATCTATCTATCTATACTGGGTATTACTTACTGTATTATCACTAAATATGGAACTGAATGTAGGACGTGATCCATAAATGGATTTCTCTGGCATGTGACCTTTCTTTCTATCTATCTATCCATCTTTCCATCAATCTGTTTAAATATAATTCCTTATTATCCTTTTGCAGTTTAGTGGTCAAGTGCTTCTTTCCCTCCAAGGATCTTTTTAGCATAAGATTTCAGGAACAAGTAGTTAAACACCTTCAGCATTTAGACTGTAAATATTAAGAGTTTAAATGCCATAAGTAAGTTTATTTTTTTTTCAATAAAGTTTCATGTTTAAAATGTTTTAAGGGCAATATTAGCATACAAATGAACAACAAGAATGACTTCGCTCTTGTTGAATACACATCGCTCAACTTAACTGTTAAATTCTGTAAAGCTGTTTTGAGACAATGTCCGTTGTGAAAAGCGCTATAGAAATAAACTTGACTTGACTTGACCTCCTCATCAAGGCTACTGATGTTGAGTTTGACTTGTGTTTTAAATGCGTGTGAAATATACATATAATAATGGGTTGGTGTGATACATGTAATTTTCCAATAGCAACAGTACAGAGCCTAGTGTTTTGTTCCTCTTATACCACAGTATTTTGCTAACATTAACCATGTATTTCTTTTAAAAGAACAGCACATCATTCTTCTTATCCATCGACAGTTATTTTATATGTTCTGGGACTCCTACAAACAAGTTAGTTCCTGCCATAGTGCATGTTACAGCAGAGCCACTCAATCACTCAACTTAGTTTTCTCTTGAAGTTAATAAAGGAAGAATTATTCAGCTTGTCATTTTACAAATGCAAAGCCGTCTTGCCTTTCAGTAATACAACACTCTGACTCTGGAAACTCCTTTGAAAATTGCTAAATAAACATCTCACGGAAAACATTCTTTATTTCTTTACTTCCACCATACAAGTTGTCACGATGTCAGGCGAAAGAACGTGCCGGAAACCGAAGTGAAATCCACAAGGTTTTTTAAAGAAGAATAACAGGGCAAAGCAGAAAACGGCAAACAGCAATGAAACTCCAGGTTAACTAAACCTGGTGAAAGCTGAGATCAGACTGATGTGAACAAACACACAGTGTCCCGTAAACAGAGATAAACCAACCGAGGAGCTTGGGTAGTCCGACAGTGTTCCTTAGTATCAATCTTTTTTTTTATTCTACAGTATATGGACAAAGGTTTGTGGATACTTAACCATAAGATCGGTATGTGCTTTTTAAACATCCCATTCGACATTTAGTCCTCATTTGATTTTAGAATAACCTCCAATCTTCTGGGTAAATTGTGTCACCACATTTTATAGTATGGTTGCAGAAATTTGTACTCATTCAGCCACAAGGATGTTAGTATAATCTGGGCACTGATGTAGGGTGAAAGGGGTGCAGGCAGTAGTCCAGTTCATCCCATAGGTTTCTCATAGGGTTGAGATTAGGGCTCTATAGCAGGCCACTCAAGATCTACTCCAACACATTAAACTCCATGTCATTGTGCACAGGGACATTGTCAGGCTGGAACAGGTTTGGGTTTTTTACAGTAGTCCAAGTGAAGGGAAAATTAAATGCTATCACAGCCAAACACATCCTATACATTTGTCTGCCTCCAACTCTTGTGGTAACAGTTTACAAAAGAACCACATACGACTGGAGAAGTCGAGTGTAGCAATAGCTTTGTCCATATAGTGTACATATGTATTAACTGCTGCTTTCTTAAAATGATTTTAAAGTGTAAATATTTATATTTATAATAAAATATATTGTTACAATATATCTAATGGTACACTATGAAAATGATTTAGATAAAATATATATGTATAAATCATATGCCAAATATATTCCTTTTCCTTCACCTTTCCCTCACACACACACACACACACACACACACACACACACACACACACACACACACACACACACACACACAGACGGAGAGCACAGCACACACCAGAAGGGAGCAGCATTGCGCTGGAGGGGAAATTCTAGTCGTGATGTGGATCAGAACACACACCTCTGTCTATCCACACCACAGTGGTTGGAAGGATTGGGGCATATGATACTCCTGACGTGCTGCATGTGAGTGTTGTGGAGAGGCCGCATCTCTTTATTATGATACATACGTATTTTTATCCAGTTAAATAATTAAAGATTTATACATGTAGGTAGCGCATCATTTAGTTTGTCCTATACCTACATACCCAGATGTGTGTATATGTGTGTGTGTGTGTGTGTGTGTGTGTGTGTGTGTGTGTGTGTGTGTGTGTGTGTGTGTGTGTGTGTGTGTGTGTGTGTAGGGGGTTATGCAAGGTTGGGTGTTGGAAGAGAACCTCTTTACTTATTTAAACAAAGGGCCTCCGCACAGGCTTGCAAGACAAACACACTTCCCTGAGAAAACATGTGCACATTTACACTGTAACTCATCCTGGGTAGGTCCTCTTCTTCTGGGCAAGAACACACACACACACACACACACACACACACACACACACACACACACACACACACACACACACACACACACACACACACATGCATGTGACAAGCCTGCAGGGCAGTAAACTAATAGTCCGATGATCTGTTAGTTTTGTCAAAGCATGAACAGTTCATTTAATCTATCTATCTATCTATCTATCTATCTATCTATCTATCTATCTATCTATCTATCTATCTATCTATCTATCTCTCTATCTATCTATCTATCTATCGAACTATGTTACGCTGCAGCATGCTAAACGTGAATAAAATAGTTTGGACTAAGTGAAATTAAACTTCACTTAAATTTAACTGAAAACATACCACAAATTAGTTCCATTGTACCGTATTTTTCGGACTATAAGCTGCTACTTTTTTCCCACGTTTTGAACCCTGCGGCTTAAACAATGAAGCGGCTTATTTATTAATTTTTCCTAGGTTTTTCCCGGTTTCACAAGCCAAAAAACTGAGCGACGTAACATTAGACCAATGAAATTTCCGAACGGAAACGAAAAAACGCACCTCACCTGTGTTCTGAGCTGCATGGCATCGGAAGAAAAAACGTTTTTTTTTTTAAGCACGACGATGCCAAAAGATAAACTCTCGAGAGAAATAGTTGTAAAAGGAAGGAGGAAGACAGTGAACAATGGCTTTCTTGGTAGGTTACTGTTTAGATACAAGCCGTTGGAACGCGTTGAGTCTGGGTCATGGGAGAGCTCGCTAACTCCAGTTGCAACAGAAATCATATAAGCACAGACAGGTTTCCAAAACTTGTGCTTTTTTATTTTTCTTGGCAACAGCGTTACGGGTTAGTCAAAGAAACTTAAAAATGAGCATCAGAAAATAATAAGGACATATTCCTTGGCCTTGCACACATGCAGTAATACAGATAAAATGCGGCGGCAGGCTATTACCAAAATGCCGCTCTGCTCTTAAAGGAGCCACAAAATATTTCACCCGTTACACAGTGTAATAGACACTATCTTTAAAGCCTGTGTAAAGTTCATTAGTTTCAATGTAGGCTTATAGACAGGTGCGGCTTATTTATGTTTAAAATAAAAATCTTTTCAAATTCAGGCTTATATATGGGTGCGCTTTATAGTCCGGAAATTACAGTAAATATAATATAGAGTTTATTTTCAACTGTACACTTCATCACATAATTTCCAACACAACCTCGTCAGTGGACGTGGATTTACAATTTTTCTCAGTTGCTTTGGGATTAGAAATTCTATTTGTTCTTCACCTTGTTCAACCTCCACTTCATTTAGTCACTTGTGCACATCATAAAAGCAATTTCTCGTCGCTTTGATCAAATTGCGAACGCTTTGGTACGTTAATTTAATCGATTGTGTACAATTTCCTGCTGTTCCCTACACTATCAGTTGTTTGTCAAGTTCAAAAAATAATATATTAATTTCAACTGTCTTAACCCCCAAAGCAGTTAGGCATCAGCTCTTTGCATAAATCATTGAATGCAAAATGTTTTAACAAGTTGTCACCTGTCAAGCTTCAACTTCTATTTAACTTTTTATTTTTTGAGTTGATGAATTGTGCAAATAAATCTTGAATGTAACTAATGAAGGCGAGTGTATGGCATCAGATCAACCAATAATCAACTAGTTCTCTAAAATAGGTAAAAAGTAAAACTTCGTAAACCTTGAATGGGAGAGTGTACACAGACAAAGCAAAACACAGAATTACAATTTCTGCAATTAGATGAACAACCAATAACCGAACGATCAAAAAGAAAAATACAGTAAAAGTGTCAATCAATATAAATCAAATATGCAATAAAATCAGTACATTTGTGCTGCGGAAATTCATAGATGCAATACAGAAGAAATTCAGCCTCCAAACCGTCGTTTATATCAGGAAATACTGAAACCGTGCGCCGTCATACTGACGTTTTGACGATCTTGTTTGTGAACAATGGCAAAAGGACGTGTTATTCTGATGGTAAGGAGATGTTCATGACACAAATACTTACTTTTGAGTGATGAACTAAGGATTTTGAGAAAAGTACAGGCATTTGCAAGAAATCCAATGTGTTGTGCTGTTCGTACAAATGGCTTTGAGAAATGCATTTAACTGGTTTGCTCCAAAGCAACTGAAAAAGAAAAAAACAACTGTAACTGTCTCTACAGTTTGACCAGAGAGCACACAAATAATCAAAAGCCGGCTGGAAAAATGTTTTCTGGCCTGCTAGATCCCAAATAGAACCAAATTTTTTTGGTAAAATTAAAAAGCATTATGTATGTGAAAATGAAACACACAATACAGATAGAACCTCTTTCCAGATGTGAAGCATAAGGGATAGCAGTATTACCACTTGCTGCTTGCTGCTTTGCTGCACTAGTCAATAATTGTCTGGCCATATTTTTGGACCATTGAATACTGAACTGTATCGGTAAACTGAGGTTTAAGCATTCATGGGTCATGCAGCAAGACAATGACTCTACACTAAGGCTGCTGCTATCGATTATTTCAGTAATCGAGTATACTAACAAATGTCCCATCGAATAATTGAGTATAGATAAGAAGTACTTTTTCTTTATTCAAGAGAAAAACAAAAAAAAGAGAAAGAGAATAAGGTCTCTTTAAATGAGCAAGTCTTCTTCTTCTTCTTCTTTCGGCTGCTCCCATTAGGGGTCGCCACAGCGGATCATCCGTCTCCATACCACCCTGTCTTCTACATCTGCCTCTTTTACACCAACTACCAGCATGTCTTCCCTCACCACATCCATGAACCTCCTTCTTGGCCTTCCTCTTTTCCTCCTACCTGGTGGCTCCATCCTCAGCATTCTTCTACCAATATAATTCATGTCCCTCCTCTGCACATGTCCAAACCATCTCAATCTCGCCTCCCTCACCTTGTCACCAAAACATCCTACATGCGCTGTCCCTCTAATAAACTCATTTCTAATCTTATCCATCCTCGTCACTCCCAACGAAAACCTCAACATCTTCAGCTCTGCTACCTCCAGCTCCACCTCCTGTCTTTTACTCAATGCCACTGTCTCTAATCCATACAACATCGCAGGTCTCACCACAGTCCTATAAACTTTTCCTTTCAATTTTGCAGATACCCTACTATCACAAATCACTCCTGTCACTCTTCTCCACCCACTCCACCCTGCCTGCACTCTTTTCTTCACTTCTCTAACACACTCTCCATTACTTTGCACTGTTGACCCCAGGTACCTGAATTCCTCCACCTTCTGAAGCTCTTCTCCCTGCAACCGCACCACTCCACTGCCCTCCCTCTCATTCACACACATGTATTCTGTCTTACTCCTACTGAGTTTCATTCCCCTTCTCTCCAGCGCATATCTCCACCTCTCCAGGCTCTTCTCAACCTGCTCCCTACTCTCACAACAAATCACAATATCATCCGCAAACATCATAGTCCAGGGAGACTCCTGTCTGACCTCGTCCGTCAACCTGTCCATCACCACTGCAAACAGGAAAGGGCTCAGGGCCGATCCTTGATGCAGTCCAACCTTCACTCTAAACCAGTCTGTCGTACCTACTGCACACTTCACTGCCGTCACACTGTCCTCATACATGTCCTGCACCACCCTCACATACTTCTCTGACACACCTGACTTCCTCATACAATACCACAACTCCTCTCTTGGCACCCTGTCGTACGCCTTCTCTAAATCCACAAATACACAATGCAATTCCTTCTGTCCTTCTCTATACTTCTCCATCAACATTCTCAAAGCAAATAAGGCATCTGTGGTGCTCTTCCTCGGCATGAAACCATACTGTTGCTCACAGATGGTCACCTCTTCTCTCAGCCTGGCTTCCACTACTCTTTCCCATAACTTCATGGTGTGACTGATCAACTTAATACCCCTGTAGTTACTGCAGGTCTGCACATCTCCTTTATGCTTAAAGATCGGTACCAGCACACTTCTTCTCCATTCCTCAGGCATCTTCTCACCTTCCAAAATCCTGTTAAACAATCTGGTCAAAAACTCCACTGCCATCTCTCCTAAACATCTCCACGCTTCTACCGGTATGTCATCTGGTCCAACCGACTTTCCACTCTTCATCCTCTTAATTGCTGCTCTCACTTCCTCCTTACTAATCCTATCTACATCCTGCTTCACCAACTCCACATCATCCAACCTTCTCTCTCTCTGATTTTCCTCATTCATCAGCTGCTCAAAATACTCCCTCCACCTTCTCAACACACTTTCCTCACTAGTCAACACATTTCCCTCTCCATCCTTTACTGCTCTAACTTGCAGTACATCCTTTCCAGCTCGGTCCCTCTGCCTGGCCAATCTGTATAAATCCTTTTCTCCTTCCTTAGTGTCCAACCTCTCATACAGCTCCTCATATGCCTTTTCCTTGGCTTTCGCCACATCCCTCTTAACCTGCTGCCGCATCTCCTTGTACTCCTGCCTACTTTTCTCATCACTCTGTCTATCCCACTTCTGTTTTGCCAACCTCTTTCTCCTTATGCTCTCTTGCACTTCCTCATTCCACCACCACGTCTCCTTGTCTTGCTTTCTATTTCCAGATGTCACACCAAGTACTTTTCTAGCTGCCTCCCTCATCACTCCTGCAGTAGTTGCCCAATCATCCAACACCTCCTTAACACCACTGAGCCTCTCTCTGACCTCTTCCCTGAACCTCACACTACACTCTTCCTCCTTCAGTTTCCACCATCTTATTCTTCTTTCAGTCCTCACTCTCCTCCTCTTCTTCTTCGCCTCCAAAACCATCCTACAGACCACCAACCTATGCTGTCTAGCTACACTGTCCCCTGCCAACACCTTACAGTCGCCAATCTCCTTCAGGTTGCATCTCCTGCATAGCACATAGTCCACCTGTGTGCACCTTCCTCCACTTTTATACGTCACCCTATGATCCTCCTTCTTCTTAAAATAAGTGTTCACCACTGCCATTTCCATCCTTTTAGCAAAATCTACCACCATCTGCCCTTCCACATTCCTCTCCTTAAAACCATACCTACCCATCACCTCCTCGTCACCTCTGTTCCCTTCACCTACATGCCCATTAAAGTCCGCCCCAATCACCAACCGTTCTTTCCTAGGTACACCATCTACCACTTCATCTAATTCACTCCAGAATCTTTCCTTCTCCTCCATCTCACAGCCAACTTGTGGAGCATAGGCACTGATGACATTTATCATCATCCCTTCAACTTCCACCTTCACGATCATCACCCTATCAGAAACTCTCTTCACCTCCACTACACTCTTACTGTACTCTTCCTTCAGAATCACCCCTACACCATTTCTCTTTCCATCCACACCATGATAAAACAGTTTAAATCCACCTCCAATGTTCCTGGCCTTACTCCCTTTCCACTTGGTCTCCTGAACACACAGCATATCTACCTTTCTCCTCTCCATCATATCAGCTACTTCTCTCCCTTTACCCGTCATAGTACCAACATTTAAAGTACCAACCCGAACCTCCACTCTCCTACACTGCTCCTTTTCCTGCCGTCTCTGTAGACGTCTTCCTCCTCTCCTTTTCCTCCTTCGGCCAACAGTAGCCCAATTTCCACCGGTACCCTGTCGGCTAACGATACCTGTGGCGGTCGTTGTTAACCCGGGCCTCGACCGATCCGGTATGAAATTCTCATTTGTGATCCGCATATTTGATTTGGCACATGTTTTACGCTGGATGCCCTTCCTAACGCAACCCTCCCCATTTACCCGGGCTTGGGACCGGCACTAAGAATGCACTGGCTTGTGCCTCCCTAATGGCTGGGTTCTTTAAATGAGCAAGTAATTAAAAAAAAAAAAAAAAAAAAAAAAAAAAAAACGACAAAGAACTATTGGTGAAAACGGAACCCATTTAGTGCATGTAACTGCCATATCACATCAAAATACAAATCCAGTTTCGTTCTGAAAGCCCCTTCACAGTAGCCGTGTAGAGTACGTTATAAGGAACTATTTGTTTAATGAAACTCATAATTATTCTCACTCAAGTATTTATTTATGAAATCTCGCACAGTTTCGCGGTGGTTTTCTTGTCTCTGGAAAAGCTGCTATGAATTTGTACAGTGATTTCAATATGTTTTATTTTGAAATGATCCCAAACTTTGGAAACTTTCTGCTGTTTTCTTCGGCCTGAATCTTCTCAGCGCCCTACGCTGTTTTATCCCCATTTCTCCATTTTCTCATTCTGTATCTTCTTCTGTGTTACCTGTCCTGCATGCTCCAGAGTTTGCGTCAGTAATTACGGTCCGTGGGAAACACAGTGCTCCGTGTTTTGTTAAATGGACTAAGCAAAGCATCTTGAATAAATGAATTTTTGTAATCTAATTACTCAAGTTGCTCAAAAAAATCGTCACAGCGCTACTCTACGCACACAAGTACGTCTACAAACCAAGTGGTTAAAGAAAAAGTACAGTAAGTCGAGATGTTAACCCAACAGAAATGATGTGGACCTCAAAAGAGCAGTTTATACAAGAACACCCACCAAAATCACTGAAATCCTTCTTACTAAAAGCAATTTAGCAGAAAAGTTTAGTTGCAATTATTGTCAAACCAGTTACAAACAGCAAATGTTCACTTTGAAAGTTGAAGCTATTTAATGTTGGTTAATTTTGCTCAATAATTAAAACTATATGAAACTGTAATGTTTGAGCATCATTTGGTAAATCATTTATGTTTAAATAGATACTCTTTATTTAGGTTTAGGACTTGAAGGTGAAGGCATTTCTAGTATAAAAAATATGCAAACAATTCAAAGGGGGTTCACAAACTTTCGAATACAACTGGAACCTGAAAATGTTTTTTTTTCACATAATACAAACTGATTGGGAAGTGTGTAAAGGACATTAGACAGTGGATGCTTGATAACTTTCTTCTGCTCAACTCAGATAAGACGGAAGTACTTTTACTAGGACCACATGCAGCTAGAAGCAAAATTTCCGATTACGAAGCATCTCTGGATGGTGTTTCTGTTTCAGCATGTACGGCTGTCAAAGACCTTGGTGTTATTATTGACCCGAGTCTTTCCTTTGAGTCTCACGTTAATAATATCACCAGGATCGCCTTCTTTCACCTTAGAAATATTGCTAAAATTAGAAATATGATGTCGTTACAGGATGCAGAAAAACTAGTTCATGCTTTTGTTACTTCTAGATTAGACTACTGTAACGCTTTACTGTCTGGGTGTGCGAGTAAGTGCATAAATAAGCTTCAGTTAGTCCAGAATGCAGCAGCAAGAGTCCTCACCAGATCTAGGAAATACGACCACATCACCCCTGTTTTAATCAGTCTACACTGGCTCCCAATCAAATCTCGCATTGATTATAAAATACTACTACTGACGTATAAAGCACTTAACGGTCTCGCACCGCAGTATCTGAGTGAACTTCTGTACCAGTATGATCCTCCACGCCTACTTAGATCAAAAGGTGCTGGCTATCTTTTGGTTCCTCAAATAATGAAGACTACAGCAGGGGGCAGATTTTTCTCTTATAAAGCCCCACAGTTATGGAACAGACTTCCAATCAGTGTTCGGGACTTAGACACAGTCTCAGTGTTCAAGTCGAGGTTAAAAACAGATTTATTTAGTCAAACCTTTGATCAGTGGATTTTTTCTTAGGTAAAGGCTCAGATCTTGAGGAAACATGGATATAGAGTGTTTGGTAAACTGGGATATTTGTATGCTGTCGTCCCCTCACATTCACACGTTCACTCAGGTTTGTTGACGGTGCTGTGGTGGGTCGTCTCTTATCCCAGAGATCCCTCATGTCTGTATTACCTTCTGGTTCTGAAACAAGCCAGGCCTGAGAACAAGTCTATAAAAATAGCATTTCCAAATGAGACCAAAATGGGTGTTTCCTAACTAAAATTCTCTTTGTTATGGTGTTTGGTGGCATCAAATGTAATGTATTTTTCCTTTTGACTTTCATTGAACATTTATGCTTGTACTAAAAAATTTTATTATAACAGTCAAAGCTAAATATATATGGTTAATATACTGTAGATATAAAGGTGAAATGTAAATATAATAGTAAGCATTGAATATCAATTTAAATCTTAAAACGAAGTTTTGTTCTCATGGTAAATAACTCCACCCTCTATAAATGTGCATCATGGGAAAACCCTAGTAGTGATAGGAAGGTTGACAGATTTCCTATATATTGTGTTAGTTTTGGAACAAAGCTAAAAATGTGAAAAGCAACTCATCTGATGGCAAGTTTGGGCTGATATCTAAACAGGCCATGGCTGTCAAGAATTATTTTGTAAGCAAGAAATCAGAATGAAATCAAACTTATTTTTACCATTTGCTTTGACAAAGGGATAATTTAAATGCAGACAGTGTGGGCCTATTTACAATGTACATAACCATTTGTGTTTTCTACAAAATTCAAGAAAGTTTCTTTTATGATTGTAAAATTATGAAATTGCAAATTTTCAAATGATTTTAAAATGCATGTATACACTATATATAGTACAGCAAAATGAATCTGTTTAGATATGCAAATTATGCAAAAGCTTATAGCTGATGCCAGGGTAGAGCTTCTGCTTCATGTTTCCACACCAAAATCAGGCGCTTGAAACTTTGATTAAGTTGATCAAGTGGAGTTTCATAAAATTTTTTTTTTTTTACAAATTTCCTTTCCTTTAAAGTAAATCTATCTAGCTGGCTATCCATCAAGCTGTATGCCGCACCAAATTTGCTTATAAGAATTGGGAAACGGACTCATGTCGTTTCCTAATTGGAACCTCGATATACGCGACCTCGATAGTTCGTGACTTTTCATTTGGAACCGGACTAAGAGTAACTCGCGGAAAATCTGATAGTTTGCGAGAAGCCGCCAGTGCCTCGAAAGAGTAAAATTTGAAAACGTATAAAAAAAGTTTGTACTAATAAATTACATAAAAATGTTTGAAAAAATATTTTATTATTGTATTATCATTTAAAGTAGTAAATAAAACATTTATGACAAGTGATTCACAACTTTTGTTAAGTTTACAGTACAGTACATGTACAATTCCCCTTGAAAAAGAACCAACAAAACCTCACAATTTTTTGTTTCTTTTTTCCAGCGAGTATCGAGGTTGCACTGTATATATATATATATATATATATACATGAATATGAATTCAATTGTTTCAGGACACTGAACCAGAAAACAGTTATTGTTCTGTAAACTTTAAATAGGACTACACTGTCTAGATTTGAAATTTACGTTACGTCATTGTATATTTGTTTGTAGCAATTGGTTTAAATTATTTCTTATTATTTGTTTAATTCTACAACACCTTGGAAGCTTTTGACTGTTCTACGTTCATGACAAAATTAGCATCCTCAACCTTGTACACAGTATAGTGTGAACAGGCAACCTTTCGCTCACTGTGTCTTATAACACGCACTGCGAGAACGCGAGGTCCTTTAGCATTTGAATATGACATGATATCTGTGTGTATATGTTTCGGAACATGCTTGTGTGTGTACGTGCGTGTGAGTGTTTTCTAATGGCGTAGGCCCTAAACTGTAAACACCCAGAGGAATTCTGCACCCTGTGACCCTCAGCTCTCAGAAACAGCACTAGGGCAACGAGTTCATTGACACACACACACACACACACACACACACACACACACACACACACACACACACACACATTTACACATATGAGCCCAGCCCAGAGAGGCCTCTCGGGGAGGAAACGCAAATGCCTCCTCCATCTTACGCCACCAGGACATATGTGCACGAATGCACACACTACACATACTTACACACACACACACATGCACACACACCTTTTCACAAATGATAGTCATATACATTCTGTATTGTAGCTCGCTTTACACAATAAAAGTAACAGAGCAGCAAATGGCAAACAGAAGTATGGGAACGTTCCAAAAAACTCAGGTTAAGACAAGCTGAGTTATGAGAGTAACACGATCGGATCAAATCTAACACACAGTATGCGCTACAATCCTCAGAGAAAATCGCAGCTTCGTTTTTAGGTGTTGGAAATCTAAGACACTTCACTCTTCTGTCTTTTGCCCTGATTCTGTCAAAGAACGGAATGGTATGTCGTGTCCTACGGCTAACACACACACACACACACACACACACACACACACACACACACACACACACACACACACACACACACACACACATGAACTCATTAACATCTGAAGCATGGACTGAGAAGTAGTATTTAACTTTCAAATCCTCTTCTCAAAATGATTACTATTAATATTAAGTAAAGATAAGCTAACAAACCGAGAGCTCCTGGTTCATTTAAGGTTCGGTACTTTCATATAATTGAAAAGCTGCTGGAAGGGAAAAGTTATGAATAATTAGTGTCAGGATTTAGGGCAGGTTTCGAGCTTGTCGATTTTTTCGACCTTTGTCTGTGTATGCTGTTGCTTGTTAAACTTCCCTATGAATTGTGTAAAATCAATCCTGTTCTGTTCTAAGGCCATGATTAAACTCAATTTAACAAAAACCCCATGCTCCATGCCATGAGAAAATTCTTAAAAAGTTCATCAAAAGTCATTGTTGTAATCATTCTTTCACTTGGAAAATGTCCAATTTAACTAAGTAACTGCAATAATGTTTTTTAGATCAATCAGGACAAAATTGTAGGTTTTATTTTAATTTGATTCACACTGTAGTTTTAATGTGTATATATAAATATATAAATATATATTTACATTTTATTAATAGGTAAGTACATTTTTAAGTTGAACATCTGGACACAAACTCATTATATTATGTACATATGTTTTGGGTATGTTTCACATTCTGTTCAGTTACAGTGTCCTTGTTAATCACACATGGAGATAGACATTTGACTGAAAGAAGTTGATTATGTTTAATTAATCATTTAACAATTGATTAAATGTATAACACTGAGTCCATCAACACCATATAAACAAAAAATATATAGACACTTTTAAAATAAAAATATACCTATATGATACATGTACATACAAGGAAAAAAACATATTCTTTGTTAAGTTGAATTATGTGCGTCAAAACGACTGTACAGACGCTCCTCATTTTACGAACATTCACTTTACGAAGTTTCGCAGATACAAACAAACCTTAAAGTGAAATTTGTTCAAAAAAATTCAAAACGGAGGAGGAGTTAGTCGTCGACCGTGACGAGTCTACATGAGTGAAAAGCTGTGTGAATGCAGTTTTCTTTGTCTCTGTCTCAGTCAGTGGTTGTACAGTTTTGAGTGCATTACTTGTTTTTATCCGCAAATATCTATAAAATCTTAATTTCGAAATGGTTTGGGAAAAGAGAAAATCAAGTGATGATAGTCACAGTGCAAAAAAGCACAGAATTTATAATTTTTTTAATTCAATTTGATAAAAAATTGTATTCGTTAATACAAAATATTGTATGCAGTATTTCGATTATTTCGATTTGTTTCAGTATATTTTATTGTTTATTTGATAGTATTTTTTAGCTCTTACATCATTAGGAGATATGCGTATTCGAAACCGAACACAGTAACAACTTCAACAAATTCATGGTACGTTCGGAACGTAACTCGTTGGTAAGGTGGGGAGCTTCTGTATATCATGTGAGACATTCTTATACCTATATAACGACATAAAACTACTAAAAAAAAAAACTCTCAACTCAAAACTGCAATTTTTATATAGCTAACTCCTAACAAGTGACTGATTTCTTCTCTGATTTTATAAAAAAAATAAAAAATTTAAAAAATTTAAAAAAAACCACATAAAAAACATATTAATATTAAAAAGTACTTAAAAATTCCTTTAACTCACAAATATGAGTTGGTATTGCAAATGTAAAATAAAAAATTATAGTGACTGCGGAAACTGGTGGTCTTGACGATTAAAGATTCAAAATATCAAACGTTTAATTTCACTTTTTACATTTTGCAAAAGGAAAATTGGTTTATATGTGGGGAAAAAATATTTTTTAATTTTCTGTGATCTCAGACCTTTCTGAACTTCATGGTGTATAAGGTAGAGGTATAAGGAAAGAAGCTCCTAAAACAGTTAATACTGTATTTTTTAAATAGTTTAGTGTGTGTGTGTGTGTGTGGTGTGTGTGTGTGTGTGTGTGTGTGTGTGTGTGTGTGTGTGTGTGTGTGTATGTGTTTAATTGAGAGAACATTTAGCTGTAAAGGTTAAAGAGAATGCTTCTACAGCACTTTCCTTACATAAATAATAGTGAAGAATGCTTGTCTCCTCTGTTTAGGCCAAGAAAACCTATAAAGAGACACATGGTTTTTTTTAGAAGTTAACGAGTGTAGGAGTGTGCGTCTGTGGGAGTGTGTTTACGTGTGTGTGACTCGGAGACTCCGTTTAAACGATCATCGGATCCATTGCTTGACTTATAGCCATGAAATTAAAACAAACAATGGGACTGTTCAAAGAAACTCCTCGATGTTCACACACGCTTTGCACTTCGATCGATTAAAAGTCAAATGTGCAACAGGATATCTTGAGCGTGTGAACTGAGAAAGAGGCAAGACGTGTTCTGTGTCAAGCACTACAGTCTCTCCTGTGACACTTTACATCTGGACATTTAGGAGAATAAAGAACTGCAGTAAATTTACTTTTTTAACTTTACATTTAAACAACTAGAGGAAGGTATAATCTTTTTAAAATGACTGCTTTCTTGAATCTTTAGCATAATCTTTGCAGTTTAATGCATATGACAGTGCTTGAAAAACTTTTACTAAACTAAAATAAAATGGAGTACTCCAGTACATTGTTGAATATGGGTGAGGGTGGGGGGTGGGGTTAATACAACAACAAAAAAAATCTGCTTTATATAATGTATTAACACTAAACACAATTTTCCTTACACTTTTTACAAACAGAAAAAAAAAAGGAAAAACAATTACTAATTTACAAACAGTTGCATTTCCTCTACCTTACATAGATTTGGGGTTTCATTTTTGTACATATTTTTGTAATTTTATTTGGACTTCTAAAATGGCTTAATAAACTCCCACCAAATGTTAATGCAAGAATGGCGCACAAGTAAAATTTGCTAACTAGTGAGGACAGAAATGATAAGACTTCTAAATTAGACTTCTAAAGACTGTGTTAAGTTTTGTCAGAAATGTTGTTTCCTTTGTCACAAAATTTGTCTGTACAAAAATTTGGTTTTATCACTGAACATTGTATCAGTGTTTATTAATACATTTACTCACTTACATTTAGCTGTGTGCATTGTGTAGATGACAAAAAATATTTATTAATATATAATTTTTTTATTATTATAATCTTTTTAGTATCTAATTTAATATAATTTTGATATTACATATCTTCTTGTAATCTTCATATATTCTCGTACCTTAGAAGAAGGTGTTAGCTCAGTGGTTAAGGCATTTTATTTTGGATCGGAAAGTCACAGGTTCAAATCCCACCACCACAACCACACTGCTGGGCCCTTGAGCAAGGCCCTTAACCCTCCCCTGCTCTAAGTCGTTCTGGATAATGGCATCTGCCAAATGCCAAAAATGTACATATTGCATTTAGATTTCTGCAAACATACTAATGCATCCTGGTGCTTGCATCCCGGTGGTTAGATCATTGGTTAATGAAGTTCAAGGGCTTGTGTAAAGCACAGATTGAATCCCGCACTGGCATCTGGCAATGATGACTGCATATGCAAACAGCTTCAACTTACCTACAATTTCCTTCAGGATTATCAAAATTCCTTTTTTTCAATCAAGCTAGCTAATCAAATTCAAAAACCATTACACTCCATGAAAAAAGGTCTTAGGGATGAGCAGACATTTCAGCAAAGACGTACTAAAGATATTTTATTAAACCTTCCAACATTGGTGCAACACTTTCAAAGCATTCTAGTCCTAAAGCTTTTGTGAGAACACCGTGCTCCTCGGATGCCACAAATTCTTCCCTCTGAAAGAGTAAAGAATTTCCCTCTTTAATATACAAATTTAATTTATAAATATCTTTCATGATAAAGTGTAGAAATTCTGGTCCGCACTGCATTTTTTGAGTTGAACATCTGCCCTCAGACTTATTATGTACTTGGAGTACGTTTTGAGGTGACAATTTTAACATTCTGTTCAGTTACAGTGTCCAAATCCTTGTCCTTGATTATCAAACCTTAATAGACTTAATAGATGGACATTTAAAATTAATAATTTATTATTATTATATATAATATATATATATATACTATATATATATATATATATATATATTATATATATATATATATATTATTACATTTATAATGTACATCAAAATAACTGTATATATATGAGACACTCCAATAGCTAGCTAACAGCATAAAAATAAAACCTCTCAGCTCAAAACTGAAATTTTTCAACAAGTGACTGATCCTCCCCTGATTTGATCACAAATCAACTTGTAATTCATATATAAGAATATATATTAGTATTAAACATATTTGTATCTTTTATGGTCTGGACAGCATTATGTATGTATCTCAATGAAATATAATATGACAATCAAAGCTGAAATAAAACTTGTCTACAGAAAACGAAAATACAAGCTAGTTTACTAGCAGTTAACTTGCCAGCTAGCTATCTGAGATGAAGGGAGAGCAGATAAGAGCAATTTCATGTTTATTCATTAAGTGAAAAAATGAGCCACATGGAACTGTTACACCAAAACAGCCATACGGGGACATGTTGTAGTGAGATGCAGACACACACACGTGTGCGCGCACACACACACACGCACACACACACACACACACACACACACACACACACACACACACACACACAAGGTAATTTAGGGCCTTTCTATAAATTGTGTAGGTGTAAGAAAGGGACACTGTGTTCCTCTACTGTCCTAGAAATGTGTATGTGTGTGTGTGTGTGTGTGTGTGTGTGTGTGTGTGTGTGTGTGTGTGTGTGTGTGTGTGTGTGTGTGTGTGTGTGTATAGAAGTCTCTCTTGAACAATCTGTTCAACTCCATCCCACAAATCTCAGTCTGCACACACTCGTGACCCTGCCTAACCTTTGGTGCTATGGAAACCCACTTCCTGCCATTCTTAAGATTATTCTGGATGCCTTTGAAAGGTTCTGTTGTAAAATGTAAAGTCCAACTATACCAACTTGTGCTTGTGTAATAAAACTTATCAAAAAGAATTTCCAGCTATCCTCTAACTAGCCTTCGATTTGTATGTCTAGAATTCGTAATATCTCAAATGTAGATATGAACATCTGTATATGTATAAACAGCTGCAACAAGAAAAATACACTAAATGCCCAAACAGAAATATTAGTGTAGCAAGACACCTGAACACAAGAACTAATAAAGTAATACTTACTCGCTGCTGTAGATCTTTTGGCACCCCTGACTTGCCAGAGAAAACTGTAAGTGGGATGTGACACACTAGCTGGAGAAAATCGACGCAGCCCCAGCTATCGCACTGACATTACTCATGTTCTTATAAATGACGCTTTCACAATCTGGTCGCAGCTTTTCCTGTCTTCTATGATCTGTGAAAGAAACACGTAAAAGCTGATCTCAGATCAGAGCTATACATTTAATATAATGAAAACTGGGCCACACACTTGAAGCTCTATCTGTATTGGGGTGGGAAGTTAAAATGCTGCAGTGAGTCGCATCCTGTTCTGGGCAGCACAGAAAGATAAACAGAATTTTTAGACTGTGTATATGTGTGCACTCACTAAAAGGGGAGCAGTGGGTATTTTTACACAGCTGGGTCAGACTGAGCCGCAGGCTGTCGCTAGTCTGCCACGCTGCTAATGGTGTCAGACATAAGCCACACACACACACACACACACACACACACACACACAGACTGACTGCCTGTCATATTTCTCTCTGTCTCTTTCTATTTTTTTTCCATGACCCGCATCTTCAGATCCACTCACGGCCCACATGAATCTTCACTCAGAGGCTGTCTATGTATGTTTTGGCTGCCTTATGTAGCAGTATCATTGTAGTAGATATCAGCAATTAAAAGTGATTCTGTTGTAGGAACCACATCAATATGGGTCAAGATGAGGCACAATTAAAAAAATATCATCCTTTAACTACTGTTTTTCTATTTAATAATTATAGAAATGTAACATGCAATATGCCATTCAGAATAAAATGCCTACATTAATTTGTATAAGAGAGTCCAGGGCAAAAGCCAGACATTACCACCACAGGGTGGAAAATCAATTTTTATGAAAATAAAAACTCCAAGATCAAAATTAAATGTGGGTGTCTCCTGCAACTGCACAACAATCCACAACAGGAGCCAAAAACAACAGAAAACAATTTGAAAAAGTGACTGCTTTCACCCTCCCGGACTCCAGACTTGATATGAAGAAGCAGTGCATAACTCTGACAGAGTCAGAATAGATATGCCAGGAAAAATGCGTGGGTTGGTGAGCAATAGAGGCTACAACTATTACAACTCAGAGGTCCAAAAGCAGTGCAAAGAATACACCAGAGGCTGCTGGAAGTTATTCTCTAATACTCATAGTCTTTAACACATTCAGGACAAGAAAAGCAAATGTTTTTTTTGAAGTGATACCATTTGAGCCTTTT
>JBCEWE010001717.1:0-24365 GCA_039877035.1 Silurus lanzhouensis
GAATATGACATTTTTCAGTTTTCACACTTTTTTGTTATGTATATAATTCCATATATAATTCCACATGTGTTAATTCATAGTTTTGATGCCATCAGTGTGAATCTACAATTTTTCATAGTCATGGAAATAAAGAGAACTCTTTGAATGAGAAGGTGTGTCCAAACATTTAGTTTGTACTATATATATATATATATATATATATATATATATATATATATATATATATATTATATATATAATATATATATATATATATTTATATATAATTGCTTTTTGCATATGTAAAGACAAACACTTAGACTGGCCATTTAATTGTGTGTAAGAAAGAAAAATGCTGAAACATCAAAGAACATTTAAAATAAAGCTTCAAAAACAACTTGAAATCTCCAGGACTCATGAGGCTGGTTTCTGAAAATTATATTGAGTAATTGAATCTGTTTTCTCTGTTACTCTTCTTTTTATTAAAGCCTATGCATTTCTGGTGGCTGAGGTCGATGATTGCTGACATGAGGAGAGCAACTTCTCTTCACATATCAGGTTCACACGCTTCTTGACTGTGAAAGGAAATGACTCATTGCAATCATTGCATTTATATCACAAAGGAAGCTTTAGACATTACATTTTCTTTCTTTTTACTTTTTTGTTCATGTGCACCTTTTCCATGTTGGTTCATATCAGAGCCTTGCTGAGTTCTCTCAGTTTTCAGTTTTTTGTATAAACAAAAAGCCATCACAATCAGTACCAGCAAGATGATGATTACAAAGATGCACACAAACGCCCTGAAACCTGAAAGAGAGGAAAAGAGAGAGTATATAAGCTATGTGAACTTTGTATCTGCCTTCTAATTTTACTGTATCATTTACACTCCGATCAGGAATTTTACCTAAAACAAGTATCCTAGGTATCTGCTGTTTTTTTGGTCAGTAAGAAATCATCAGTCTCAGGGGGTGAAATAGCACACAGATATATAAGAACAGCAGGAAAATAAAAGAACTGAGAGACTTACCATTTGTACACGGTGTGAATAAAAGTTCAATAAAATCATTATATTAACAGATTATCTGGGCAAACCTGCACTGGGAAGCTCTTATACTGAATCCTTCTATCAGTAGGTGTTTCCTAGCTGTTAATGTTTGCTGTATTTATTTGTATTCATCATCTAGTGACAAGTTCACCAATGCTACAATGCTGCACATCTTCATAACCTAAACTTTCCCTGAGTCTGTCAGTGTTTCAGATTATGCCTGTAGGTCAGATGTGTTTGCAGTACAGTACTGATCTGCATCGACTGAGTCTTACAAAAGTTTTTTTTTAATTCAATTTATAATATAAAAGTATTTACTATTGACAACACTTCACCTTTTCCACATTTTGTTATGTTACAGCTTTATTCCAGAATGGATTCAATTCATTTTTGCAAATTTATTGAAAATAATTAATGAAAAAGTTTAGTTTCATTAAGATTCATTAGATGAAATTAACCTTTTTGATGTTTATTTAAACCTTTATTTAAAGCTTATTTATTTAAACCTAAAATATAAACAAAGTTGATCAATAATACATATGTGAAATATCTTTTTGTAGTGTGCTGTGAATTGTGGTTGGAGGTTGTGCGGTCCTACCTTTGAGAGTATATGTGCCACTCGTAGTTCCACTTTTGTCAATGGTGTTTAAAACGTATGTTCCAAAGTCGCTTCCTCTGCACTGGTGAGTATCAAAGCATTAGTCTCGGTAAGAAACTGCCATCTTGGGGATTTGTTTTTTGGTGGGTTACTCTGGGTTTTTCTGTATTTTAAAATAACAGGTTTGGAGGAAACTCCATCATTATGCTAAACACAACAACCGGAGGTATTTGCAGGTGAAGTCGTTGTCCCGGAGCTAAATAACACTGATCACTCGCAGTAAAACTACATACAACAGGATCCTGACACAGCAAACCTACAGAGAAAGATGAAAGTAGGGAACATTATTATTAGAATGTTAGATTATATTATTCACAAAGCATACAAACAGCTGATTCAGTAGCATTTGCAGGAGCACTGCACCCAGCGGGACACCTTAACCAGCTCTGCCTCACTCCCGTTGAGCTCAACCTCTCCTATACTTGTTTTGAAAAGGGGGACATGGAGCCCATGCTCAAAGCAGATCTATTAACACGTGAGCAGCCATTCACACTCTCCACTTTGAAGTGTGTGCTACCCTGGGCAGGGTGAATGAACTGAAAGCAGCCGCCCTGACGGCATCCCTGGTCGAGTACTCAGAGCATGCGCTGAGCATCTGGCTGAGGTCTTTACAGGCATCTTTAATCTGTCCTTGACCCAGGCAACTGTCCTCACCTGCTTCAAGTCTGCTTCCATTGTGCCAGTGGCAAAGCACTCCACTGCAACAGAACTCGGTGACTTTTGTTCTGTCGCACTCACCCGTCATGATAAAGTGCTTCAAAAGACTGGTCTTTCCACACCCTAAAGCCTGTCTGCCACCCACTCTGGACCCATACCAATTTGCCCTATCAGCCAAAGAGGTCAACAGAGGATGCTATTTCCACTGTGCTTTATTCTGCCCTGACATACATGGAACCTCCTCCTCCAGTCTGACTGGAGCACTGGGCTTTACAGGAAGAAGATCCAGCTTCTAGTAGCATGGTGGGAAGGACAATAACCTGGAACTCACCCCAAGAAGACGAAAAAGGTCATTGTGAATTTCAGACGAGCGGCAATCACACTCATGCTTCCATTCACAGTAATAGAGATGCTGTTGAGCGTGTACAAGCAAGTTCCTTAGAATCCACATCTCTGAGGATCTCACCTGGTCTCTAAACTCGCACCTGTATTTTCTTAAATACAGACTTAAAAGTACTGGAGAACTTTTACCACTGTACCATTGAGAGCATCCACACAAACTGCATCTCAGTGTGGTACAGCAGCTGAACTGATTCAGACTGTTAAGCCTTTCAAAGGTGGTAAACACCACCCAGCGAATCATCAGCACTCAGCTTCCCATGCTAAAAGACATTTGCAACAAACGCTGTCTGCAAAGGGCAAGGGGCATTACCAAAGGTACCCCTCACCACAACCATGAACTATTTACCCTTCTCACATCGGGCAGAGCCGCTTTTTTATAAATGTACAACCTGTAAACATGAAAAAACGAAATAGAATGTAAGGATAAAAATGAAGTTAATAATTTAAAAAAGTTTAAAGTATAAGTACAGTGGAACCCCAGTGTACGAGTGCCTTGTAGGAGTGCGAGCATTTCTTTTGACGCTTTTCAGTTCCAGTCAAGCGTTCTGCTCGTCACTCACCTCCGTCCCCAACGCTTCATGCTTAGTCACTTCATAGACATTGTTCTGAGTGCATTCTCATCGTTCTCTGTGTGAATATTGTGCTTTTGTCTGTTTTATAGTGTTTTTGTTTTATTCGACTATAAATTCAGCATCATGGGTCCCAAGAAGTGTAGCGATAGCGGTGGGAAAGAAGGTTGTAAAAGAATAACTATTGAAATATAATAAAGAAATTGTAGAAATTGTTAAAAAGCAGATTCATTGCTTTTACATTCATTCTTAGCATATTAGCAATTCGAGCATATGGGAACACGAACGGTTTTCAGGAACGAATTAATCTCATACACCGGGGTTTCACTGTATATTGAATGTATCGAATAACTGAAAGTATGAAAATTAGGTTAAGTATAATATAATGGATGAATAATATATACATATACACAGGTGCATCTTAGTAAATTAGAATATCATTAAAAAGTTGATTTAATTTAGTCATTCAATACAACAAGTGAAACTCGTATATTATATAGATTCATCACACACAGACTGAAAAAATTCAAGTGTTTATTTTATAAATTTTGATTATTATGGCTTACAGCTAATGAAAACCCAAAATTCAGTATCTCAGAAAATGACTCGTGGTGTTACAATCATGGTGGAAGCCTTCTGACAGTTGTCCAGTAGCCTTCTGACAGTTGTCCAGTAGACAATCATCGACATTCTGCACATATTGTGTAAGACACTAAAGATGTCAGATTAAAGTGTTGCAGTGTGATTTGTCCTTAAAATGTGCAGTATAAGGTGACAAACATACACTGTGCTGTGAAAGTCCAAGGTTAAACTGACAGTTCAGATTTAAGGTGTCATATACATTGTGCAAAAATAATTGTGCATTGAAGGAGAAGTGAGACGGAGAGAGAAGTCCAGGTATTAGTTGCAAGTGTAGCCGGAGCAGTCGTGAAGGAAGCCGACCTCGCCAGCGCCATCTTGTATATCATTTGAGCATGTTATCTTCTACTCTCTATCTCTACTGCATATTACTTTATATACCATGAAAGATTGATAAAAACCAACCCATAGCAGTTTGTGTGAAAATCCACAGGATTAAAAAGAAAACTTGCAATTTCATTTCGTCCAGAAAACACTCTTCTCTCTGAACTTGATAAAGCTATTGAATAAGGAGAAATGACAAATGCAAGGCAAAGCCTTTCTTTTAATGCCCTAAAAATCCTTCTTTGAGAAATAGTGGAAGTTTAGTACTTATATTTAATATTTTTCACTTCCTTTATTATTTTTTTTTACTTATTTTTTCATTGTAGAGAAAAGATATGGACAAAAAAAAAAAAAACAGCAATAAATGTCTAGGTTTATATACTGTAGCTGCCCATTTAAATTCTTCAAAATATATTAATAAATTTGATCAATAATCAGCTCTCTGTTGCTGAGGAAAATGTAGTTTGTTATTTCCATAATGTATTTCAATGGCTGAGCTCCTGTGAATGTTCCTATATGAAGAACTAGACCTTGCCACTGTGGTTTGGTTGGATATTTGTCATGCACAATTTATTTTAATTTTCTCTTCTTTTATTTTCGTTGTTGTTGGAATTCAAACAACTAGCTAAATTTTGCTCTTTTTACTGTGATCTAAAAGCATGGTGTCTGATGTCATTTTACTGTTTATACCAAACAGGAGGTAACCAGGGAAAATTCGGGGGATTAATAAAACTCTGGTCAGGAACCTAAGCAGCTCCCTCCCTAGTTGTATGTACAATTTGACAAATGCAACCCCAGATTACCATTCCATAGCGAATACAGTACTTGTAAAATTAAATGGCAAATAAAAGCTTCAGCAAAGCAAATAATTATTTAATGGTTGCATAACACATGTGGCCACATTGTATCATTCTAGTTGTATTTAATTTGTATTATTTTTAATATTATATACACAAATTTACAATCTTCAGATTGTGTTATCTTTCTACTGGCTCTTGTTAATACAAGAGACAATTTATTCCAACAAGATCACATACTTTACTTAAATTTTTAGATTTTTTCTGTCATGTTTTTCAAGGAAATACTTGTAAAAGTGAGCGAGTGTTATGTAATGGATGCTGGACAAATGTAAATGCAGGTCAAGATATTTTTAATAAACATTATTTTCAGGCAGGTTCAGAATTAATAAACAGGCAAATGACTGGATGATTAACCAACAGGATATCATAGGACAAGCTTGAATAAAATCCACAGTATGATTGATGTCAAACAGGATAAATAAAAAAAGCTAAATAAATTTTCTTTTAAGCTGTGGCTGTGCGTATGTGTGTGTGTGTGTGTGTGTGTGTGTGTGTGTGTGTGTGTGTGTGTGTGTGTGTGTGTGTGTGTGTGTGTGTGTGTGTGTTGGGAGTTGTAGTCCAGCGCAGCCAAGTTTAAAGGCCGCATCATGGGAAGTAGTGTGACCCGACCATTTCATCACAGCAAACAATGTACTTGTGCATTATTAAGTGTTATACATAAAGAACTGCATTATGTTTGTCCAAAAGTAATCCTTCAGAAAAGACATTCTGCAACGAAAATGCTACAACTAATATTTGATTTCCAAAAAAAAAATAAAACTTAAGAAAAACAACTCACAATTAGTACCGGTTCTGTGATTCGAATCATGTGCCCCTTTTCCATGTTAGTAAGTATTAAAGTTTGATTCTCAGTTATTCACTGTTTTACTGTGGATTCTGCTGTAGATGCAAAATGCTCCCACTAACACAGAGAGCAGGATGATGACTTCAAAAACCCATACAAACACAAACACCATGAAACCTGCAATAGAAAGACATAGACAGGGAGAGTGCTTGAGCAAATGCCTACTTGTGGTTTTGTACACTGATTAAACTGGGAATTAGATTATACAGGAATACAAAAATAATAGGAAAGAAAAGAACTGAGGCTTACTATGATTACTTTTCGTGGGACTGGACACTGCAGAAAACAAAAAAATATATAAATAAAAAAAAAATCAGCAGCAGCAAAAGAAAACTGCAAAATAGAACTACAATCTGTGTGTATGTTTTGTTACCCTGACATGGCGTTATCCTGTATGTGTTACTGGTATGGAGTGTCTGCTAAATAACACTGGGTGTTTGATGTAATGAACAAAGCTACGCAAAAGCTAATGTCGTGGTCATTGAGTCTTTGCAATCAGAAATCTGAATTGAGTGCATCTGGTTATATAAAATGGGAGTTCAATAAAAATGACACATCATACTTTGAATTATTTTTGTCATTAACATTAAGGCAGTAAGAAACAATAAAAGCCCTAAATAGCCTAGTTTTTCATTCATATTTGAATTTGTTGGAGTTTTTAAATAATCTGTGGGGAATTACTCAAAAACTGTTAAGAAATTATGATTATTGACCCTAATTGTTGTATCACTGTTGTTTTTACTATATAAATCATTAAGAAAAGTTTTACCAGAACATGGCTGCAGTACAGTAGTATTGTGGCTTTGGCTGACTTGATTTTTTACAAGGCAGGTGACATTTCCATGATGCTCTTTACTCAGTGTGTGTGTGCTGGTCCCGTTCTCCAGTTGAGGGTTAAAATCAGAAGTCCAGCTGTAGGTGAGGTCGTCTCCATCAGCAGAACAGTGTAGCTTAATGTCTTCAGAGGCCAAGCAGCTGTACCACACACTGACTGAGGACACCTGAGCTGAAGATTACAGACTCCAGAAATAAAAAACCTGCTTCATATATTCCTCACGCCTGCTTTCCTCAGGGCAATGCTTATTGCCTGTGTACTCTACATCATCAGAATCAGGTTTAGTGGCCAAGTGTGTTGACACACACACAAGGAATTTGGTTCCAGCTGTTGGTGACTCTCAGAAGTACAGACATAAATAACAACACTATACATTTATAGACAATACGAGACAATACTTTATAAACATGTTCAAACTACTTTAACTAGAGTTACTAGCATTAAAACATTACAAAAAAAATTTTTAATTCGGCTTTCCTAGATAATCTGCATTCATGAAATTGAAATGTTTGAAACTGAAGAAATACTGTAGATGAATAGATTTTATCCTGACAAAACATTATATAAACAATATATAAATGACTTTCTCTTACGAGCTTCTTCAAAGTCAAAAGCAGATTTAACTTCTAACGTAGATTTCATTTAGTTTTTGTTAAGTTTGTTTTTGTGGTCCTACCTGCAATGTATAACTGGAGCGTATATATGCTTGTTACAGTCCCTTCTGTATCAGTGGTGTGTAAAATGTATGTTCCAGAGTCGTTTCTCTCTGCACTAGTTAGTATCATAGTTTTATTCTTATTAACAAACTGCCATCTGGGGAGATCTGGTTTTGGTGTAATTTTGTTATAAGTTAAAATTCGATGATGGGCAGATGTCAAGTCTACCATTCTTAGGACAAACCCGTCCGTCAGGGGTATTTGCAGTTGAAGTTTTTGTCCAAGAGCTACGTGACACTGATTGTCAGTAAATCTACAGATACCAACACCCTGAAACAGCAAACCTACAAAAATACAGATATAGAACATTATGAATATTGTTACACAACTCTTTATTCTCTAATAAATGACAGTCCATTTGGAGCTGGACTTAGTAATTATTTAGATTTTCAATAAAAAGTCAATTATATATATTAAATATAAAAATGTATATCTACAAATGTAAATAATACTTGGATTATTATTATTCATTGACTGAATAGTCTAAAATGCTATTTTGCTGAGTGGAATTCTCTATTTTCTTATGGTTTCATTAATGTAAAATTAATTATACATACTATATTTATACCATTTGTCATTCCATTAAGCCCAAATTGTACAATTGTGCATGTTATAAATGAATCCGGCATAAAGGAATAAACCTACCCATAGAAGTTTGCGTGAAAACGCACAAGACTCCAAAGATGATCTGAATCCGCATTTTGTCTTCTATTTGCACTTGCCAGAGATCTTGTTCATGAAAAAAACATTCTTTGTTGAGAAACAGAGGAAGTGTCAAAGATGTTGAAACCTTTCACTTCCTGTATTTAAATTTACTGGATAAAAAAACAAGAAAGATGAACAATATACAATAATAAATGTAGATATGTGTGTAGCTTCTTTCTACTGGCTCTGGTTTTCATTATAATAGAAAGTTTAATCCTGCACGATCACACTTTAATGTTTTTGAAGGAAATACTAATCACAAAGAAACTCTGCTTTAAATTGTGAAAGTGAGTGAGTGTTATGTAATGAATGCTGAACAGATACAAATTCAGATCAAGATAGAATTAATGATTTTTAATAACAGTATCGTCACACAGGTTCAGAATTGATAAACATGCAAATAATCGGGTGATCAATAAACAGGATATAATAGAACAGGGCTAAATCAAAAACACAGTACCAAACAGGTCAAAAAAACAGGATACAAAGGTAAAAGTAACTGAGTATATTACTGTACAGCTGAATTAATCAACATCCTTTTACACTGTGGCTGTGAGTGAGTGTGTAATTGGATGCAGGTGTGATTAATAATTATGAGGTTGACTGAAAAGGTGCAAGTTTGTGTTTGGAGTTGGATTGGAGTTGGATTGGAGTTGGCGGCCATGTTTGTAGATCATGGTGTCTAATGGGAATTGGAGTTTGAGGCTTTAGAAGCACTTAATGTAAACAAAATGTATAATAAAGTGAACAATGCCCATATTCATTTTAAAGAGTCATGCGTGAAGAACTGGATTTTATTTGTTTAAGTTAAAAAAAGCAACCCTTTGAAAAAGACATTATACAATCAATATGCAATACATTCCGAAACACAAAATATTATTTATATACACGTTTAATTGTAGCATCAGCATGAGCATTGTTGGGGTATAATTTTAATATGGATTCTGGTGTAGATGCAAAATGCTCTTACTAACACAGAGAGCAGGATGATGACTTCAAAAACCCACACAAACACAAACACCATAAAACCTACAGTAGAAAGAGCGAGAAATGGAAGATGCATTAGGACATCACCTTTGTTTTTTGGACCAAATGCCTGCTTGTGGCCATGTTCATGTTCTTATACATGATTTTACAATGAATATACTGAGAATTAGAACATACACTAATTCTACTTCTTCTGCTTTGGCTTCTCCTATTAGGGGTCGCCACAGCGGATCATCCGTCTCCATACCCCCCTGTCCACTACATCTGCCTCTTTCAAACCAACTACCTGCATGTCTTCCCTCACTACATCCATAGAACATTAAGAGTAAAGGAGAGACCTACCTTTTCTATGTGGTTTGGTTCCAATTTCTGCAGGGGAAAAAATATTAATTCATAAAATATTTTTTAATATTACATCATTTTACCAAATTATATAACGAAAGACAGCACTATAAACCTACAAAGGAGCGAGAGAGCTAAAGAGAGTCTTTGTCTATATTTTATTACCATGACAGAAGTTAATTTTGTTATCCTGAATAAAACATATTTGCATGGGAGTATGTGACATCTGCTACATTACACTTATTGTCCTTTTTTGTACTGTTTCTAGAAGCACTCCGGACAAAAAATAAGGTTACAAATTCTAGATATTTGCTAGAATATTTGCTATTTGAGTTTGGTCACTAAACATAATACTTTACCATCATTTGATTCTGTGAAAATGGTCACAGCTGAAATAATAAAAAAAAAGATTGTGTTATTTAGCAGATTATCTTAGGAGCACTACAAACTGAATAAGTTGGTGTTTCCTAGTTACTGAATTGTATTTCTATATATTTGTTTTATTCAATTATTTTTTCTTTTTTTGTTCTTTAACCAAATATCATAGGGATAAACAAATATAAGTACATTGCAAATAAAGGTTAGATTGGGTTCTGACCCCAGGAAGGTTTTCTGTGAGCAACTGTGGGCTTGGTCATTGAAAGCCAACATGCCTCTTGGCAAAATCATATTCCACAAGGGTGTTTGGATCATAAGACCCCTGTAAGATCCTTAGACTTGCACTTGTTTCCTGCTTCCAAATACATCAACTTGAGAACTGATTATTCACTACATTTCAATATGGGCTTGACAGGTTCCACTGTAATGACATGTCAAGGTAAATTTATTGTTATTCACATTAAAATGTCAAGGTAAAGTCACTCACTTTACCTGTCAGTAGAATTTTTGTTATGGCTGACAAGTACATCTACTTCCATTTCTCCTCCAAATAGATTTTTATCATTTGGTTGAATTGTTTCAGCAAAAATATCCTTAAAAAATTATTAAAAGCACACTGTGTGTTCTTGATTAAACAATAGATCATCTATTCCAACAATTTTTATATTCCAACAGTTTTGTAATTTAAAAGTTGTTTTCTCAGTGAGATTTATTCTGAGGAATCTCATTAACAAAGGCATCAAATGTAGTGACAAGTTTATTAAGGTAGCTATGATGCTACACAGCATCGTGGATTTTTATTTTGGGAAATGTAACATGCCTAAAATGAATTAAAATTTTGTCAATCTTTTAGTTTTGGTAGTGTTTTCTTTTTGAAAAGAAAACCAGTTTAAATCAATGTCATCAGTTTGTGTTCTTGCAGCATTCCTCGGGTGTTACAGATTCCAGTCTGTGTGGTTTATTATCTTCCTAGTTGGTGGTATCACATGTAAAATACATTCACATAAATGTTCTTTGTGTATTTGTTAGTATTACTGCTTTATTTATTTCGTTAGCTGTTTGGTCAGTACTTAACTGTTAGTAACGGGGTCAAATTTGATGGGTAAAAAATATAAAAATGATTTATAAAGACATAAGAAATTAAAGAAGTGGCTCATTTAGGCTAATTGACTGTTTGCACAAAACAGATATGATAGCTCAGTGGGTAAGCTTTTGGTTTACCAATCAGCAGCTCCCCACAAGGTTATGGGTTCAAGCCTCACCATTGCAAAGGATAACTTTTTATTTTTCTTTTGAAATCTAATAGTTTGTCTACTTTGTGACATTAAAATGTAAATCTATTTGTTAATTAAAGAGACCTGTTAAAAAAAGATTGGTTTATTTCTTTGTCTTTTTTGAAAAACTTGTTTGGCCTACTTTTAATATGAGTTACATGGTGTTAAAGTATGGAAAAGAAGCCATGTTGGTTCATTAGGCTTATTGACTGCTTGCCCTAGTCAGGAGTCATAGCTCAGTGGTTAAGGCGTTGCTTTACCAACCAACTGGTCCCCATGGAGTTGGGGGATCAGAAACCAGCATTACCAAGGATACATTATTATTTTTCTTTTGAAATCTAATAGTTTGTCTACTTTGTGACATTAAACTGTAAATCTATTTGTTAAGTAAAGAGGCCTGTTGAAAATATTGCTTTATTTCTTTGTCTTTTTTGAAAGACTTGTTTGGCCTACTTTTAATATGAGTTACATGGTGTTGAACTATGGAAAAGAAGCCATGTTGGTTCATTAGGCATATTGACTGCTTGCACGAGTCAGGAGTGATAGCTCAGTGGGTAAGGACTTGGTTTACCAATCAGCAACTCCCCACAATGTTGTGGTTTCAAGCCCCAACATAGCAAAGGATGCACTTTTTATTTTTCTTTTGAAATCTAATAGTTTGTCTACTTTGTGACATTAAACTGTAAATCTATTTGTTAATTAAAGAGACCTGTTGAAAAGATTGGTTTATTTCTTTGTCTTTTTTGAAAGACTTGTTTGGCCTACTTTTAATATGAGTTACATGGTGTTGAAGTATGGAAAAGAAGCCATGTTGGTTCATTAGGCTTATTGACTGCTTGCCCTAGTCCGGAGTCATAGCTCAGTGGTTAAGGTGTTGCTTTACCAACCAACTGGTCCCCATGGAGTTGGGGGATCAGGAACCAGCATTACCAAGGATACATTATTATTTTTCTTTTGAAATCTAATAGTTTGTCTAGTTTGTGACATTAAACTGTAAATCTATTTGTTAATTAAAGAGACCTGTTGAAAAGATTGCTTTATTTCTTTGTCTTTTTTGAAAGACTTGTTTGGCCTACTTTTAATATGAGTTACATGGTGTTGAAGTATGGAAAAGAAGCCATGTTGGTTCATTAGGCTTATTGACTGCTTGCCCTAGTCAGGAGTCATAGCTCAGTGGTTAAGGTGTTGCTTTACCAACCAACTGGTCCCCATGGAGTTGGGGGATCAGGAACCAGCATTACCAAGGATACATTATTATTTTTCTTTTGAAATCTAATAGTTTGTCTACTTTGTGACATTAAACTGTAAATCTATTTGTTAAGTAAAGAGGCCTGTTGAAAATATTGCTTTATTTCTTTGTCTTTTTTGAAAGACTTGTTTGGCCTACTTTTAATATGAGTTACATGGTGTTGAACTATGGAAAAGAAGCCATGTTGGTTCATTAGGCATATTGACTGCTTGCCCAAGTCAGGAGTGATAGCTCAGTGGGTAAGGACTTGGTTTACCAATCAGCAACTCCCCACAATGTTGTGGTTTCAAGCCCCAACATAGCAAAGGATGCACTTTTTATTTTTCTTTTGAAATCTAATAGTTTGTCTACTTTGTGACATTAAACTGTAAATCTATTTGTTAATTAAAGAGACCTGTTGAAAAGATTGGTTTATTTCTTTGTCTTTTTTGAAAGACTTGTTTGGCCTACTTTTAATATGAGTTACATGGTGTTGAAGTATGGAAAAGAAGCCATGTTGGTTCATTAGGCTTATTGACTGCTTGCCCTAGTCCGGAGTCATAGCTCAGTGGTTAAGGTGTTGCTTTACCAACCAACTGGTCCCCATGGAGTTGGGGGATCAGGAACCAGCATTACCAAGGATACATTATTATTTTTCTTTTGAAATCTAATAGTTTGTCTACTTTGTGACATTAAACTGTAAATCTATTTGTTAAGTAAAGAGGCCTGTTGAAAATATTGCTTTATTTCTTTGTCTTTTTTGAAAGACTTGTTTGGCCTACTTTTAATATGAGTTACATAGTGTTGAAGTATGGAAAAGAAGCCATGTTGGTTCTTTGGGCTTATTGACTGCTTGCACCAGTCAGAAGTTATAGCTGAGTGGGTAAGGTCTTGGTTTACCGATCAGCTGGACCCCATTGAGTTTGGGGTTCAAGCCCCACCATTGACAAGGATACAATTTTATTTTTCTTTTGAAATCTATTAGTTTGTCTAGTTTGTGAAATTAAACTGTAAATCTATTTGTTAAGTAAAGAGACCTGTTGAAAAGATTGCTTTATTTCTTTGTCTTTTTTGAAAGACTTGTTTAGGCTACTTTTAATATGAGTTACATGGTGAAGTATGGAAAAGAAGCCATGTTGGTTCATTAGGCTTATTGACTGCTTGCCCTAGTTAGGAGTGATAGCTCAGCGGGTAAGGTCTTGGTGAACCGATCAGCTGGTCCCCATGGAGTGGGGCGTTCAAGGCCCAGCATTGCCAAGAATACAATTTTATTTTTCTTCTGAAATCTAATAGTTTGTCTAGTTTGTGACATTAAACTGTAAATCTATTTGTTAAGTAAAGAGACCTGTTGAAAAGATTGCTTTATTTTTTTGTCTTTTTGAAAGACTTGTTTGGCCTACTTTTAATATGAGTTACATGGTGTTGAAGTATGGTAAAGAAGCCATGTTGGTTCTTTGGGCTTATTGACTGCATGTACAAGTCAGAAGTGATAGCTGAGTGGGTAAGGTCTTGGTTTACAGATCAGCTGGTCCCCATTGAGTTGGGGGTTCAAGCCCCACCATTGACAAGGCTGCAATTTTATTTTTCTTTTGAAATCTATTAGTTTGTCCACTTTGTGACATTAAACTGTAAATCTATTTGTTAAGTAAAGAGACCTGTTGAAAAGATTGCTTTATTTCTTTGTCTTTTTTGAAAGACTTGTTTAGCCTAATTTTAATATGAGTTACATGGTGTTGAAGTATGGAAAAGAAGCCATGTTGGTTCATTAGGCTTATTGACTGATTGCACTACTCAGGAGTGATAGCTCAGTGGGTAAGGTCTTGGTTAACCGATCAGCTGGTCCCCATGGAGTTGGGGGCTCAAGGCCCAGCATTACCAAGAATACAATTTTATTTTTCTTTTGAAATCTAATATTTTGTCTACTTTGTGACATTAAACTTTAAATCTATTTGTTAATTAAAGAGACCTGTTGAAAAGATTGGTTTATTTCTTTGTCTTTTTTGAAAGACTTGTTTGGCCTACTTTTAATATAGGTTACATAGTGTTGAAGTATAGAAAAGAAGCCATGTTAGTTCACTAGGCTTATTGACTGCTTACACTAGTCAGGAGTGATAGCTCAGTGGGTAAGGTCTTGGTTTACCAATCAGCAGCTCCCCACAATGTTGTACGTTCAAGCGCCCCCCCCATAGACTTGTTTAGGCTACTTTTAATAGGAGTTACATGGTGTTGAAGTATGGAAAAGAAGCCATGTTGGTTCATTAGGCTTATTGACTGCATGCCCTAGTTATCAGTGGGCAAGATCTTGGTTTACCAATCAGTAGCTCCCCACAAGATTGTTGGTTCAAGCCCCACCATTGACAAGGATACATTATTATTTTTCTTTTGAAATCTATTAGTTTGTCTAGTTTGTGACATTAAACTGTAAATCTATTTGTTAATTAAAGAGACCTGTTGAAAAGATTGCTTTATTTCTTTGTCTTTTTTGAAAGACTTGTTTGGCCTACTTTTAAAATGAATTACATGGTATTGAAGTATGGAAAAGAAGCCATGTTGGTTCATTAGGCTTATTGATTGCTTGCACAAATCAGAAGTGATAGCTCAGTGGAGAAGGTCTTGGTTTACCAATTAGCAGCTCCCCACAAGGTTTTAGGTTTAAGCCCTGCCATTGCAAAGGATAATCTTTTAATTTTTCTTTTGAAATCTAATAGTTTGTCTAGTTTGTGACCTTAAACTGTAAATCTATTTGTTAATTAAAGAGACCTGTTGAAAAGATTGCTTCATTTCTTTGTCTTTTTTCAAAGACTTGTTTGGCCTACTTTGAAAATGAGTTACGTGGCTACATAACACTGATTGTTTTCAGTAAACCTATAGACAACAGGATCCTAAAACAGCAAACCTACAGAGAAACACAAACTTATATTTATACACAATTCTTCTAATAAATCTAGTGTAGGAACTCCCTATTAAGCACTATTTGAATGAATAAAAGCATTAAAAAAATCCAATAAACATACATATTTCATATTGTAGTATTGTTAATGTCAAATTATCTGTAATTAGCAAACTAATCTGCTAATCTGTAATTAGCAAACTATAAAAGAAGCACTTGCTGTAGCTTCCTTTAAAGCTGTTAACATTGTTCAAATTTGAGCATTTATTTAGCTAGTGGCCAAGTACAAATTGAACAACTGTACATGTTATGATGCATTTTCAAAGGATAAAACCTACCCATCGCAGTGTGCGTGAAAATGCACAAGATGGCAAAGATGACCTGTATTCCCATTTTGTCCTAAGAACAGTCTTCTATTTGTATTTGCTAGATGCAAGTACAAAACTCATGCAAAAAATGTATGAATGTAAAAATAAATGAATGTAAAAATAAATGTAGGTGTGTGTAGCTGGTCTGTAACAATCTTTGTAATTTATTTATTGAGGTTATTAATAACAACAATAAAAACAGCTTTTTTTGATGCTGAAGGAAATGTATTGTTTTGTATAAATTATTTCACTGTGCATGATGTGCAACACTGTGCTTTCGTTACTAGCTTTTCTAGTAACACGATGATTTGCATGTGTTTTTCACATGCATTCATGATGACCTAGAGCAGTAGTGTCAAATGTAGGCCCTCATAATTAATAATTAACTCTAAACTCTAAAATACTAATTATATTTGGCCCGTGAGATCATATCAAATGTGTATTAGTGCTGGCCCACCAGTATATAGCGCATACACCACTGATACTACAAATCCCAGAATGTTCCGCCAATACTACAAATCCCAGAATGCTTTGTTAGTGCGTTGGCGCGTCAGTCGAGACCGCTGAAAAACTCTGCACTGAAAAAGTCTGCATACTCAGCGCTGAAATTACCCGGCGATTTACCGACTTTGAAGCCCAGAAATGCAGATTTGATCTGCTCAGTAATCCGTTTGTGATTCACTTGGAAAGCGCAGCAACCAACCTCCAAATGGAGCTGATTGAACTCCAGTACAAAGACACGCTCAAGTCAAAGTACGAGTTTTTAATTTTGGCCCACTGTGAATTTGAGTTTGACACCCCTGACCTAGAGGCATCTATTTTTGCTCTTGGTGCAATCACAGAAGCTGAATGCTGAACAGATACAAATGCAGGTCAAGACAGATTTAATAAACAGTATCTTCATGCTCAGATGTGGCAAATCAGGCAAATGGTTGGACAATCAACAAACAGGATATTGTAGTACAGGCTTGAATCAAATACACAGCAAAAACAAGCCGAGATCAAGAAGTGGCACATGGATTGTTAAACAATGAATCAAAGCCCTTTTAAACTGTGGCTGTGAGTGAGTGTGTAATTGGAAACAGGTGATTGTGAGGGTGAGCTTTTTGCATTTGCTTTTCCCTGTGCAAAGGAAAACATATCACAAAGGAAGCTTTAGACATTACATCTTATTTACTTTATGGCAAACATGGACTCATGTTCATGAGCACATTTTCTACGTTACTAAGTATTAAAGTCTTACTCTTAATTATTCTCTGTTTCCTGGAGATTCTGGTGTATATATTTGCTCCCACTAACAGTGACAGCAGGATGATCATTCCAAGAGCAGATTTAATAATAACGAAAACAATGATTATATCAAGAGTCGTGCATAAAGACGAACTGGACTGTTTTTTTTTTTTTATGGAAAAAAGCAACAAACGAGAAATGACATTTTTAACCTACACACACACACACACACACACACACACACACACACACACACACACACACACACACACACACACATACACTTAAACATAGATTTATATCTATGAAAAAGTCTACAAAAATTGTTTTTAATAAACATTCTGGCAATATTGAAATATAAAGAAGGAAGAATCTGAAATGAAATCATGAAATAATGTAGACTGAGTAGTTACATTTGCTACCAATCATTGATTCATAGTTATATGTTTATAGTAATTCATTGTTTACAGGCTAAACTTCATCTTCTTCTCCCTCCATGTTTAAGGAGCCTCCTGACCTGTGGGAAACAACAACACTCACAAATTATAATCACAATTTAACCTTTTGACATTTCATTTTTCAAGATGTGCGTGACTGGTATTAAGAAGATGTTAGTCTACTATAAGTGACGAACATTTAAGTCCACTATGAGTGGGACCAAATAGAAGTATATTTATCTAAGATACATTTAGGAGGCACACATTCCATCTATTTGCTTATTTTTGTTTAGAGTGCTAAACAGGTTCATATCTGGTTAAGACCAGAGAAGGGAATCCACACTGGTCAGGTTTCAGGTTATATGGATATACAAACCAGTTTACTGTATAAATGTTTTCTAAAAGTCTTACCATGAGTAATTAAATCTGATGCAAGAGTAGTGGGTTCTGAAAATTCCAAATGAAAAGTAAAAAATATATGTTTCACATGTTATTTCCAGGCATTGCATAACATTGAACACAGAACCATTTCACCCTGAACAATGGCATAAAATATTCTCATAACGAGGAATGGCAAATCCTTCATTTTACAGATTAACGATTTAAATAATAACAATATTAAAGCTGACATTCAGAATTTTTGCATATTTCATGAGATGGAATCAAATTTGCATACTATAATGGGAACAAATGTTTATATTTTATAAATTTTTGAAAGAACAAAACATGGATTGTTTAAAGAGGTCCCACCTTCAATGTTCAGCTGGAGAGTATATCTGCCTGTTGCAGTCCCTCCTGTGTCAAAGGTGTCTAATATGTATGTTCCAGAGTCATTCCTCTCTGCACTGGTAAGTATCATAGTATTATTATTATTAACGAACTGCCATCTTGGGAAATTTGGTTTTGGTGGGTTACTTTGGGTATTTCTATATCTTAGAATTGTACGTTTGGCAGGTGTCATGTCATCTATCATGTTTAGGTCAAATCCATCCACCGAGGGCATTTGCAAATGAAGCTCTTCTCCCAGAGCAACATAACACTGATCATTCCAGTAAATATACAGACAGGATCTGGAAACAGCAAACCTACAGAGGAAAAATAAGTCTTCAGAATATAAAGTATTTATATTTTTGGTGAATTTGATAGTAAAAACTAAAACGTATAACAATTTTTTTTTTTTTCTGAAGTAAAAAACCCGATGATCTTATAAAAGTTTGCTACAGTTTGTAAAGTTACAATAGTTTTAACAGTCATTTATTATCATTTAAATTTCAAAGTCATCAACTAAGTGAATCTACAAAAGGCTTGTTTGTTTTATTTTTTAATTATGTATAGTTTGGTGTGATTAGATTTTGTGTGGTACCTTTAATGTTCAGCTGAAGAGTATATCTGCCTGTTGCAGTTCCTTCTGCATCAAAGGTGTCTAAAATGTATGTCCCAGAGTCGCTTCTCTCTGCATTGGTTAGTATCATCAAATCATTAACAATCTGCCATCTTGGGAAATTTGGTTTTGGTGGGTTACTGTGATTTTTTCTATATCTTAAAATTGTACGTTTGACCGATGTTTTGTCTACCATGTTTAGGTCAAATCCATCCACCGAGGGCATTTGCAGATGAAGCTCTTCTTCCAGATCAACATAACACTGATCATTCCCAGAAATGTACAGACAACGGGATCCTTAAACAGCAAACCTACACAGGAAAAAGAAGTTGGATTCGTTACTCAGGTAAAGTTTCCAATATAGAATAAAAACAAAAATACAAACATGTTTGTATTTGGTAATAATCACAAAAATGCAACCTATTTTGTTGTACATCTTTTTAATTCGATTATTTATCTTTTGGTGGATTTAATACTAAAAACTAAAAATGTATAACAGCACATGGTGGGTTTCTGTTTTTTGTTCTTTACTGAAAAAAAAATAAATGATCTTTTAACAGATTGCTACAGTTCAGACAGTAAATCTACAAAGGCTTTTTTTTTATATAAATGTTTATATATAAAATAAAAAAAATTTTATGTATAGTTTGGTGTGATTAGAGGTTCTCCTTCGGGAACTCGACCTGCGCCATAACACTTTGGGGATGCCCCTGCGTTGTCCACGCTCTGAACCACGTGTGAAATCTAGCCAATAGGCAAGATGTGACATCATAGACAGGCGACGTCGCGTAAACCAGGAAGCTACAAGATGGCTGTGCGGAGGTAGCAACATTAGCTTCTGCTCATTCAGGTAAGTGCTTTGTGTGTGTTATCCATGCAGTCATGAGCTTAAATGCAGCCAGAATTCCATCTGCCGGTGTGTTGTTTGCTTAGCTTAGAAGCGTGCTTAGTTGGCTCTTGAGGGTATTCAGTTGTTAGCATTTTAGCCATATGGCTATGCACTTCCGGCTGCTAGCCGAGCTCCCGTTCCACGGGAGAGTGCTTGTTTGGCGGTTTCCTTCTCCGGTGCGTGTAATGCGGTGCTCTGTATTTCTTCTTCCGAGGAGGGAGACATTTTAGAGAGCGCTCTCCGAGGAGAGCGTTCTCCCTCGCGGCTCGGTCCCGCTTGCCGAGTTGGCTCTCGAAGTTATCGGCTGTTAGCATTTTAGCCATGTGGCTATGCGCTCCCGACTGCTAGCGGAGCCCCCGTTCCCCGGGGAGATCGCTCGTTTGGCGGTTTCTTTTCCCGGTGCGTGTAATCCGGTGCTCCGTATTTCTTCCTCCGAGGTGGGAGAAATTTCAGAAATTTCGGGGAAGCATGTCTGGCGGCTGCTTCTGATGAGATGATGGATGCTAGCGAGCCCGTGGACTGCTCACAGTCTGTGCTGTACGAAAAAGCTCCTCGAGGTCATGAAACGGGCCACCGGGAGGCCGGTCTGTCGGCCCTGCCACAGGGTGTTCAGGACGCAGCCTCCCTCCAGCGGTTAACTCCCTTATTCCACCCAAAAGTTAATTGTGGGTGGTCCCCAGTATGACCGCAGTATGCTGCTCTGCCGCTCGGGTTCAGAAAGACTGTTTGCCAGCCCTGCCATGGGATGTGTTCAGGACGCGGCTTCCCTCCAGCGGTTCACTCCCCGTATTCCGCCTGTAAGATTGCTGCGGATGGGGAGATCTGCCACCTCTCAGGAGGTTAGTCGGCTGCAGAGCACCACTCCAGCCGCTCTGAGTGGGTCAGGTGCCAGCCCCAAGGGGTTGGTTCCCCTGTGGAGCTTTCTGTCAGTCTGGCGGGCTGACAGGAGTCTCTCTGGGGTCTTGCGTACTGTGGAGAAGGGCTGCATGATTCAGTTCATGTCTTCTCCTCCCTGGTTCAACAGGATGTATCTCACCCTGATGGGACCCGTGCAGGCTCTGGTCCTGGGACAGGAGGTGCGTTCTCTCCTGAGGAAACGGGCCATTGAAGTGGTTCCCTCCTCCTCTGTCAGAGAGCCAGGCTACCACGGCCCATACTTCATAGTTCCAAAGAAGGATGGCGGGTTGCATCCCATTCTGGATCTCCACTCCTTGAACTACTCACTTATGAGGCTCGGGTTTAGGATACTCACTATCAGAGAGGTCATGTCTCAGATCAAGTCCAAAGACTGATTTGTCACTTTAGATCTGGAGGTCGCATGCTCCCACGTGGCCGTCCTTCCCACACACGGGAGGTTCCTGAGGTTGCTTTCGGAGCGAAGCATACCAATATCAGTCCTCCTGTTCAGCCTAGCACTCTTACCCTGTACCTTCAATAAGTGCGTGAACGCAGCACTGACCCCGCTGCGGCTTCAGGGCATCCGCATTTTGAATTATATCGATGACTGGTTGATTTTGGCTCGTTTAGAGCACCAGGCAGTTTGGCATTGAGATGTCGTTCTCGCCTGCCATTAAGGAACTGGGGTTCAGACTGAAACGCCGGGTAGAGTGTACTTTCTCCAGTGCAGAGAACCACTTTTCTCAGTGTGGTGTGGGACTCGGCCAGGTTGCGGGCACGGTTGTCTTCCGCCCGGATCAGAGTCATCCTCACGCAGTCGGGAGGGTAGGGGCAGGCCAGCCACTTACTGTGAGGCAGTTCCAGAGGCTGCTGGGTCTCATAACGGCAGCGTCCACTCGGACTCCTCCACATGAGGCCCCTCCAGTGGTGGCTCAGGAGCAGAAGGATTCTCCCCAGAGGGAGTCCCGTATTGTACCATCAAGGTCTCACGGCGTGCCCTTCTGTCCCGAGGCCCGTTGTTTAACCCAGGGTCTGTGGAGTGGCCCATGTCTCTCGTGGCACTGAAATTGACTGGAGATGTTGGCAGTGTTTTGGGGTTAAAACATTTCCTCCCAGGCTTAAGGGACCACCATGTGTTGGACACAGACAATACCTCGGTGGTCTCATACATCAACCACCAGGGGGCACTCCGGTCTCGCCCCTTGCAAACAACTGGATCAAGAGGTCCTCTGTGGTCCAGGACAAACTCCTCTCATTGAGAGCCGTTTACATCCCGAGACGGTTGGATGTCAGAGCTAGGGTTAGGGTTTACCTTGAGTATAATTCCTCCCAGGACGGATCTCCTCTCGCAGGCGGGCGGAACCATGGTTCACCCCGCCCGGAGTTGTGGAAGTTGTGGCTGTGGAAGATGAGGGGGCACAGTTAATAGCAGCTGGTCTCTCTACCGAGTAGTAGAGACCCTTCTCCACTCCAGAACTCCCCTCACGAGCAGGTCGAAGGCCGCACGATGGCAACTGTTCCCTCACGGTGTGAGCACCGTGACTTGGACCGTTACTTCCCGCGGTTCAGTTATGGAGTTTTTTTTGCGGGAACAGTTGCCACAGGGTTTGCCTTCGACCCTGAAGGTTTACGTGTCCGCCATCACGGCATATGCGTACTTTCTTCTACGAGTCCTGTTCTTTCCACTCCGCTCGGGGTCAAGGCTCACTCCACCCGCTGTACTTCTGGAGTATCACTCCGGGACATTGCGACACTGCGGGCTGGTCCACCCCGCTGACCTTGTTGAGTTTATGGCCTCGACCTAGAGCCACTCCAGGCTCCTCTGTCTTACGTGCAGGTGCCGAGGCCTCACACTCTAGGCAGGGTCTGGTCAGTGTGGCGTAATTGGACACTCGTTCCCAAGTGTTACGTCACAGCTCGAGTTCCCGAAGGGGAACGTCTCAAGGTTACGACCATTACCCTAGTCCCCGAGGGAACGAGACGATGCATCTCCGTGCCACACTCCCTGCATCCCTGCGGCCTTACCTTCTCTCTTTGCAAAGCTAATGTCGCTACCTCCGCACAGCCATCTTGTAGCTTCCTGGTTTATGCGACTGTTATGTCGCTTGTCTACGACGTCACGTCTTGCCTATTGGCCAGATTTCACATGTGGTTCAGAGCGCGGACAATGCAGGGCGTTCCCAAAGCGTTACAATGCAGCGTCGCGTTCCCTTGGGGAACTAGGGTTACGGTCGTAACCTAAAGACGTTGTGTGGTCCTACCTTTAATGTTCAGCTGGAGAGTATATCTCCCTGTTAAAGTTCCTCCTGCATCAAAGGTGTCTAAAATGTATGTCCCAGAGTCGCTTCTCTCTGCATTGGTTAGTATCATCACTTCATTAACAAACTTCCATCTTGGGGGATTTGGTTTTGGTGGGTTACTGTGATTTTTTCTATATCTTAGAATTGTATGTTTGGCAGATGTTTTGGTCTACCATGTTTAGGTTAAATCCATCCACCGAAGGCATTTGCATATGAAGCTCTTTTCCAGAGCAACATAACACTGATCATTCTCAGTAAATATACAGACAGGATCCGGAAACAGCAAACCTACAGGGGAAAAAAGACGTCGGATTTGTAAAGTTTTCAGTAAAGAACAGAACATCGTAATATTGTACATATTTGGTACATATAACAAACAGTGTACATATAAAATTTAGCAATATTCCAACAGGTTTGAAAGTCTGTCTATGAAAGTTGTGTTCTATACAAACATTTATTTATCCTTTAAGTGAATCTACAAAACTATTGACAACTTCTAGTTGGCTACAGCTTTATAAAATCAGTGAGAAAAGTGATTGTGTTCCCCTTTCATTTTAAGATGGTACAATCCCTATTTTGAATTTTTACCATGTGTAGAAAATATTTACAGTGTGATTTTCTTGGGTCAGTAAGTAATAATTAATATCCAGGAGAGCATTAGTACTAACAGACATATAGAGATGTAAAAAGAATTAAAGAATTGAAAGACTTTGCTGATTACTGTATATGTATATAATAAACATTCAGAAGTAGATTGTCTAGTATGAAAAAAAAAGAAATAAACAGAAAACCATCAAGGACAAAAATAGATATATACTGTACATAAGCTAGAACCAATGGCACGAGACAATAACTGTGGACGATAAACATATTTGTGGAAATAAAAAAAAATGAAATGAAGAAAGTTCTCACATTTCTAATTTATCAATTATTGCATGTATTTTGGTGGGGCTTCACAATACTTTGGATTTGTATTGATTAAAATTATATAAAATCCATTTATATCAAGTACTTAGAATCTACTAACAGCTGTATTTCATTATTTCATGATGGCACATACAGGAATAAAAACACCAGTATACTCTGTGACAGCCAATGCTAGATTAGTGTGTTCTAAAACATAAAAAAAAAAGATTGAAAATAATTGCATCGTATGCTTTTTTTAGGCACTGCTGTTTTAATTTTGAACAATGTTTAAAACATTTTCATGCTAAAAACAAGATTTCCATATACAGTATATATAAAAAAAATTTGAAAATAACCTGGAAAGACAAATTACAGTGTGAATAAATGTTTGTTTAATTCATTTTTGAAATAATGTGTAGTCCGGTGTGATTAGAGTGTGTGTGTGGTCCTACCTTAATGTTCAGCTGGAGAGTATAACTGCCTGTTAAGTTCCTCCTGCATCAATGGTGTCTAAATGTATGTTCCAGAGTCGCTTCTCTCTGCACTGGTTAGTATCACAGTATTATTCTCTTTAACAAACTGCCATCTTGGGAGAGCTGTTTTTTTTGAGTTAGGGTTGTTATTT
>JBCEWE010001718.1:0-24350 GCA_039877035.1 Silurus lanzhouensis
AGGCGGGGAGGTTATCGCGACACAGACAGATTTTATCACGTGTTTACAGATATAGGGGTCGCACAGGCGGATACAGGAAACATCTGTGCATATGAAAAAGGAACAGAATGTGCTTACAGCTATCTTCCCAACTGAAACTATCGCCCTTGGTCGTCTAACATCCTGTCATGTGATAGCACAAAATGTTACAGATCAGCGAAGACAGGACCATCCTGTTTCCGCAGAGGTCAAGATATGATGGTTTTACCAAGGTTACTAAAGAATACTTTTCCACAATCCCCTCTTTTTATACTTAATAACTATCAAGTATAATTACACATGTGTATTGATCATTAGATGGATTCAGCAAACGCATGTACTGCGGTTCTCGGAGAGCGATGGCAGCCATACCGGTCACTGCTGCGCCCTTCCCGAGAAGAGGTTGGTACTCAGTCCCATGTAGTTTCTCCCTACACTTCTTACAGTGAGGAGAATGTCCAAAGAGACGACACAGGAAATTCTGAGGTGTAACTGAGGTCATCCACGAGCTGCCTTCGCTTCCCCTCTTAGCAGGCTAGCCGAAAGGTACTCCCTTAGTTCTGTCGGAGAAAAACTCTGGGAAGGGTCGTCAGTGCTTACTTCTGGTCACTAAAACACATAACAGGTGAGTATAGATTTTCATAACAATTATCACTTTGGGCATGTTTCAGTCCGGCATGGATCCACTGTGGAAAGAGGTCAGTTAATACAGCCGTACGAGTCACAGCGATCACGTCTGCAGGTTCACTGTATGGGTATCACCCAAGGGTGTTCCCATTTTGTCCAATTTCTTCACTAGGACTCGATCCCCTACCTTAAAGGGTGAGTGTTTTTAGTCGGAATTGGGTCTCCTTGCATTTACCCGTGTCCAATAATCGTCTAATGTTTGCAGCAACCCTGCAGCGTATTCGCTGAGATGCACATCTAGGTCCCCCGTACCACAGCTTGTTTGCCTCGTCGCCATGGGAGGGGAAATGGTCGCCCCATTACAAGTTCATATGGTGAGAGATGATCAAGGGCCACTTGTGCGGTCATTCGCATATCGGCGAGAACGAGTGGGAGAGCATGCAGCCAATTTTTGGAGCCAGATGCGTGCATGGCTTTTCGAATTTTGTCCTTTATTGTACGATTAGCGCGTTCTACAATGCCTGATGATTGTGGGTGGTACGGGATATGGAAAAATACCAATTGATCTTCAGCTCCTTACATAGAAGTTGAGTGACCTTGGAGGTGAATGGAGTTCCTTTATCAGAATCAATTCCTACAGTGATGCCATATCTAGGAATTATCTCAGTAGTTAATTTTTGAACCACAACTCTAGCGTTTTCCTTGCTACAGGGGAAAGCCTCTACCCACCGTGAAAACTTATCCACCATTACCAAAAGGTATCTGAAGGGCCCTGTCTTGGCATGTGTGTGAAATCGATCTGCCATTCCTGAAAAGGTGTCTCAGGTGTGGGAAGGTGTTGATGTATGGCACCCGGTTTGGAGATGTTTTTTGTGCACACGTTAAACACCTATCTAGATATTGTTCACGTCTGTGTACAGGTGTCTATACGAAATTTTCAGTTAAGTCATGTAACACCCCTCTTCGTCCGCGGTGAGTGGAACCATGAAACTCGTGGACAGGAATGGAGTACAGTGACGTGAAGGCAAAGACGACCCTGCTTATCTACAATAATATCGGAATCAGTGGCACCTTGACTCGTCCAAAATTGCCGATCAGCAGGTGAAGCTGAGCCTGCAGTGAAGGGAGGTCCATGTCAGGTAGAATGGCACTGATCATGGTGTTAACAGAGACCATGGCCGGAGACAATTTGGTGGCAAAGGGCGTGAGGCAGCTGCTTGCTTAGCCATGCGGTCAGCGAGACTATTACCTCGCACCTCATCTGTATTACCAGAGGAGTGCGCCCTAGTTTTTACAATAGTCAATGAACGGGGCGGTGGCAACAGTGATTAGATCCTGCACTAACGATGCATGCGAAATAGGCTTGCCATCAGCGGCAGTGAATCCCTGAGATTGCCAGATGCGGCCAAATCATGAGCTACTCGGAAGGCGTAACGAGAGTCAGTATAAATGGTGACATCAGCGTCCTCCGCGAGAACACAGGCACGAGTGAGAGCGAAGAGTTCAGCAGCCTGGGCAGAGGAGAAAGGGAGAGAAAAAGACCAAGAACGTGTTAGGTAGTTGACAAACAGCATAACCACAATGGTAAACAACATCTCTAGGTTTGGAGCAGGAACCATCAACAAAAAACATCACCGTCTGTAGGGGACAGAGGAGAGGTCAGAGCGAATACTGGTGTCATTGACAATTTCAGTGAGGCAATCATGGTCGGAGTCCCCCATGCAGTCATGCTGTGCGTTAAGAAGGCGCTGCAGGGCGTGAGCCACAGTGTCATGAGAAGATGATGGACGTATAGTTAAATGCTCAGTGGCCAACAAAACAGTCTCATACCCTGAACGACGTTGGGAAGACATGTGCTGTGTGTTTAGATTGCGTAAAATCTATGTTACCTGATGTGAGGTGTGCAGAATTAAAGATGAGATAGAACGATCTTTCAGCATCAGTTACCATCAGAGCATAGGAGGCAACGGCACGAAGACAGGCCGGCAAACCCTGAGCCACGGAGTCAAGGGATTTGAAAAGAAACGCACAAGGTCGCATGCCTCCCCCATGTTCCTGAACCAGCACCCCAGATGCTGTGCCTGGTTGAGTTGCGACGTACAGGTGGAAAGGAAGGCTGTAGTTAGGCAGTCCCAGTGTGGGGCCGTACACAGGGCTCGTTCAAGGCCCGAAGGCGGCCAGCATATATGAAGTCCATGTCAAAGGTGCGGTTGAGGGATCAGAATGCTTCACCGCAGTGCGCAGACACTTGTCATACAAAGAACAGTCCGGAATCCACTGGCGGCAGTAGTTGATAAGGCCGAGGAAAGCCTGCTGTGCCTGTTTAGTGGCGGGCCGCTGAGTGCCCATGATGACTTGTATTCGTTCAGCAGTCAGTTTCCTGGAACCCTGAGAGAGTTCATAGCCCAGGTACCGGACAGTGTTCTGGCAGAACTGTAATTTCGTCTTGGATACTTTGAAACCCTTTGCAGCCAGGTGCTTGATTAGGGCCAGGGTGGCCGCCTGGCAGGTGTCATAGTCGGTAGCAGTCACCAGGAGATCATCAGCGTATTGTAGAACCAATGAATCGGGGGGAAGGCAGAGGCTCGACAGGGCGTTTTTGACCGTGGTCGCGAAGACTGCGGGGGAATCAATGTACCCCTGTGGCAGCCTAGTCCACGTGTACTGCTGCCCCCTGTGCATGAAGGCAAAGAGAGGCTGCGTGTCCTTCCCTACAGGAACACTAAAGAAAGCAGAACAGAGGTCAATCACAGAAAAGACTGTATGAGTACATGGAATTGAGGCTATAATGGAGGAGACGTCAGGGACAATTGGAGCGACTAAAATAATTAGTTCATTTATCTTTCGCAAATCTTGTGTGAATATCCGCGAGCAATCTGGTTTTGGAACAGGATTAACAGGTGTGTTGTATGGGGTGACAACGCCCTGTTGCAAAAGAGAATTCAAAATAGAGTCAATGCCAGCAGTTTTTTCAGGTGATAAAGGATATTGTCTAATGAATCAGGTGTCAAATGTTTAACCTTGGCCTCGTATGGAGGACAAGAAACAAGACCCACCTCATCCTTATGGTCAGCCCACAGAGAGGGATCCACAGACATTAAAACGGGAGGAAAGTTATTGTTGTGAGTAACACATGAAACATTCACAGCCGCAAGGTTATGGGGGAGGATAGCGTGGGAGAGCGCGTGAATGTCTGGTGAGGAATTATCTGCGGTCTGAACAATCATGTGAGAACCACTGAAAACAATTTGAGAGTCCCAAAAGACCCTCAAATCACGGCCTAGTAGGTTAAAAAGGCATTCAGGCATGTAAGACAAAAGAGTGTGTGAAAATTAGAGAAGGATCAGAAGGACAGGAAACAGCTAGTGGGGGAGTGAATGAGGAAGTGAAAGGGACCCCATCAATTCCCACAGAGTTAGCAGACCGTGTTGATAAAGGCCCTTCAAAGGTCTTCCCCAAAGAAGATAAGGTGGCTCCTGTGTCTAGCAGAAAGAGATAGGAATTTTCTGTGGCTTGGGAATGGCCTTAAGGACCTTCTTTGGAGTGTAGATTTTCTTTGACTCGTCCCATACCGTTTTCATCTCATACCACCGTCCATAACTTTCCCGCATATAATTAAAATCGCATTGTAGATCTCCCAGTCTTTCGAAAATCATGCGATATGCGGAGGCCAAATACCCTGGATCAAATGTACCCTCTCTAGGGTATGATGGAAGCTGAGGGGTTGCCTCAGTCCAACCTGCTAAAGCGTCAAGGTAAGGAGTAACGTAATACGTTAAACCACAACGTTGCATCCAAATGGAAGGCGTCTCACCAGGCTCAGGCTTAGGATATGAGTTTCCCCATTAGTACAAAAAATCTTAACACTAATGAACACAACAATTGAGAGACACAGAGAGGCTTCTGTTATATATCTATAGCGGGCTCTGCTCAGTAACCACAATACTGAGGTTTTCCTTCCTTTCAGGGCTATACGGGAATACCCTAATCCCGTACCTGCTCAATAACTTTAATACTGAGGTCTACCTTCCCCTGAAAGGAGCTGTCCGAGTTCATGAATACTGCCAACCAGGTAGTCAACCAAACAAGTCTTACCTGGTCGGGAGTATCACGTCGGGGTCACCAGATTGTAAGAAAGATTCTTTTTCTTCCCGTCTGTGTCTTTCCCTTGTTGAGTTCTAGGAGCTCCGGAGCAATGAGAGAACAAACCACACGAGTGAAATCAAATCTGGTTTATTCCACACAACTGCTCAGAGGACTGAGCTGCAAGGCAGGGTAGATATACACATCAGTACAAGCCATAGTGCGTAGGAAAGGCGGGGAGGTTATCGCGACACAGACAGATTTATCACGTGTTTACAGATATAGGGGTCCGCACAGGCGGATACAGGAAACATCTGTGCATATGAAAAAGGAACAGAATGTGCTTACAGCTATCTTCCAACTGAACTATCGCCCTTGGTCGTCTAACATCCTGTCACGCGATAGCACAAAATGTACAGATCAGCGAAGACAGGAGCATCCTGTTTCCGCAGAGGTCACGATATGATGGTTTACCAAGGTTACTAAAGAATACTTTTCCACAATATTGCACTATATTTTTTATTAAATGAGAAAATTAATATTTCACAATAACTATACATTTTGTTATGAAAAAGTCATATTGTTGTCAAAACATGAATTGCATTGTCACTTTTTAGTTTTTTATTCACTTATGGCACTTTTTAAAAGGTTTCCTATATCATATGTTTATATTTTCACAATTACTCATATTTTTATGGTAAAAGTTAGTGTTTTTTATGAAATTATGATTATGAATAGGAAATTATATATTTTAATAAAAACATTACTTCATATAATTTTCAAACCATTGTCATATGTTTTATGTTGAATTTTTGCACTTTTAATGTTTTTTAGTTAAATGATTCTGATGAAAAGTCATATTTTTCACAAAAAAAATTTAAAATCTTAATTTGTCATATGGTGTTATTTTATTGAATCATTTAAATTTATTTAACAGTTTAACATGAAATTATTCCTTTGTATATAAAAATTCATATTTTAACAATTTATTTCATATTCATACAGTGCCCTCCACTATTATTGGCACCCCTGTTTAAGATGTGGTCGTGGACTTCTAAAAATTCTCCTTTTTTTTAAAACAACATAGAACCCAAATGCAAAAAAAGAGAAAAATCCAACCTTTCATTTAAGTACATAACTTTGGTGGTAAAAAAAATCATACATTTAGAAAAAAAAAAAAAACTTGAAATCATGTGTCCCACAATTATTGGCACCCCTAACAATTCCTCTGAAAAAATTAATTTTTTTTTTTTTTATATATTTTTCTGTAGTTGCTAAGGTTGGTCAGGGTATCTAGGAACCTTTAATTAGTAATTCATGATTTCCTGTTTCCCTGAGGTATAAATATGACGTGACACAGAGGCCTAATTCTCTTACCCATTTGTCAACATGGCAAAGACAAGAGAACACACCATTCAAGTAAGGCAGATGTGTGTCGACCTTCATAAGTCAGGCAATGGCTACAAGAAAATAGCCACTCGCCTTAACTTGCCGGTATCTACAGTCAGAGGAATCATTAAGAAGTTTAAAACAACTGGAACAGTGACAAACAAGGCTGGAAGAGGTCCCAAGTTTATCTTGCCACAACGCACAGTGAGGAGGATGGTAAGAGAAGTAAAAAAATTTCCCAAGCTCACCGTCACAGAATTGCATCAAAGAGTGGCATCTTGGGGTCACAGAGTCTCCAAAACAACCATCAGACGCTCTCTACATGCCAACAAGCTGTTTGGGAGGCATGCAAGGAAAAAGCCTTTTCTCACTAACACTCACAAACATAAACGTCTGGAGTTTGCTAAGCGGTACTGGGACTTCAACTGGGATCGTGTGCTTTGGTCAGATGAGACTAAGATTGAGCTTTTTGGCAACAAACACTCTAAGTGGGTCTGGCGTAAAACAAAAGATGAGTATGCCGAAAAGCACCTCATGCCCACCGTGAAGTATGGTGGAGGATCTGTGATGCTGTGGGCCTGTTTCTCTTCCAAAGGCCCTGGGAACCTTGTTAGGGTGCATGGCATTATGAACGCTTTGAAGTACCAGGATATTTTAAATAAAAACCTGATGGCCTCTGCCAGAAAGCTGAAGATGGGTCGTCATTGGGTCTTTCAGCAGGATAATGATCCAAAACATGTGGCAAAATCTACACAAAAGTGGTTCAGCAATCACAAACTCAAGGTCCTCCCATGGCCATCTCAGTCCCTAGACCTCAACCCAATCGCAATCTGTGCTTCCAAAAGACGAATGCCATGATCTTTGACGATGAGATCTTTTTTCAAGGCCTGGAACAATGAAATGGTGTCTCCCGTGTGAGGGTCAGTGTAGCCAGTGACAGCCTTCTCTGCAGAAAGTAGCTTGTTTTTCAGCTCGAGCCCCACGACTCCTTGATCCACAGCCTCCTCCACAGAGAGTTTTTCGTTCCTCAGTGGATCAATTATGAAGCCAGTAGCAGCCTGAGCCTCTAATAAAACCAGTGACGTTCCGGGTGTTAACAGGCCTTTGGATTTGGCTTCATAGATGCTCATAGTCTGTTTGGCGGACTGCACAAACACTCCTGCAATGCAGTCGGTTCCCTGCAGGTACTTGCGTACGGAGTCCATGTTGCTTACTTGATCTGCCGTGACTTTACCAGTGCTAAGGTCTTCAAATAATGTCTTGTCAATGATTTGAGATTCAAACAAGTTCCGAGCTGAAACTTGCTTTTTGATTCCTTTAAAATTAGTCAAAGCCATTTTTCTTTTGCCCTTTTCTTGAAGGGACATTTTGCCGATCTTTTGTTGACCTGTAAACGCATAAAAAATTATTTAACATTTGAGCTGCCAAAAAATAAATTACCATCAATTATTACATTTCTTTCAATACAGTTTCTCAACTTTATGCCCATTTTGTCAATGTTCTTTAATCCTAGATCATATGGATGCTATTTTAATTTCAATATGACCAAGAAGTGGACTTTACCCAAAATAAAGTCCACTTCTTGTTCATTTATTTTGATCCAGATTATTTGGAATTAATAATTAATTATTTATCAATTATTAATGAATTGTTTTTTGAATTGATTTAGAATTTTAATAATTAAATGTATTAATTTTATTATTATTATTATTATTATTATTATTATTATTATTATTATTATTATACATATTAAATGGTATTATAGAAATAATAATAATAATCATCATCATCATCATAATAACAATATTATAATTATAACAATTAAAATAAGTTTAAAATAAGCATTTATTCTTTAAAAACCCAAGGCATTTATGCAACCCTTCACTCTTTTAAATGCCAATATTTCTTTTGTCACATTTGAATAATTAATTTGTGTTAATTTATGAATTTTTGTTGGCTAACTGTCTATAACTTAAATTTTCTTTAATTAATGCTAATATACAATTACTGTTTTTCCACAAACATTCATTTCACAAACATGGCTCTTAGACCCTGAATTAATATACTAGCATAATGATTTTTACTTGTAACTTGCTCTGAATACCTTAGATAATTCATGCAAATTATATGATTTAAAGTCATTCAAGTGAAGGTTAAGATTAGTTTGTCTTTATATACATAAACCTGCACCCACTCAGGTGCATAAGTAAACAATGAAAAGTTATCAATTACAAAACTAATGACAAATAAGTCTGGTTGTGTCCAGTTTAATAAATTAGCTCTATTGTCTTGAAATAGGCTATTATTTAGTAGAGATTTTGGCTTATATTCAAGTAGACAGGGTTCAGATTGGAATTGTATGCAAGAGACAGCTCTGAGTTCTAATCAGCTGTTCTTAAATTATGAGCATGTTTCAATTTAGTCTTTTGACCAAAATATGACCTTCTTCATATTTTCCTCTGCCTTTTCTGAACTTTTTTTTCCACCAAGAGAACACTGAATCATTTTTATTGCACCATGGCTTTAGAGATTTGTTGTATGTGAAATTCCCAGGAGATCAGCAATTTCTGGAGTACTTAATCTAGCCCATCTGGTACCACCATCCATGCCATTAACTATAATGCTTTATGTGATTTTAATGCCTGAAGCTCTTGAACTGTATTTGCATTTTTTAGCATTGTTCTGCTGGCACACAATGGTTGATTAGATAACTGAATAGATATGTAGGTGTCCATGTATTTCTAGTGAATTAGATAGCAAGTGTACATGTACTGTGTATGTAATACTTATTAGATATTATTTTATACAACTATATTATTGGCATATGTTTTCAATACAGAATAATTCCATTCAATTCATTAGTTAAAATATATAGGATTTACATGTCATTGGCTACTTCAGGGTAAGATGGCTTAACATTTCAACCATAGGAGTTGTATAATCACAGTATGTGTTGCAACTTGCTATTTTCTCACTTAGAAATTACATGGTGACATTTCTCTTGCATACCCTTGCACAGAAATACAAAGTTGGCAGGCGATTGTAGTGAACTGCATTGCATTATTGTTATTTATTTGCAAACATCCAAATATTTCACACTGGCTTTAATGACATGACACCTGACATAATCTAGCAACTCGGATTCTGTCAATGTGAAAGTTTTACAGCATTTTTCCATATACTAATTTAAAATATTATACACTTAATTTGTGGGGGTGGCAAAATGAGTGCACATATGAACAGTATGAAAAGTATTGGGACACCTGACTTTTCCAACCAAATGTTGTTCTTTTCCAATACACTTGTATAGGACGTCTTCCATTCCATTTCATTCAATTCCATTTTCCCTTTATGTGAACTAGGAGATCAAACCTGTTCCAGCAATGCCCCTATCCACAAAGCCAGCTCCATCAAGATTTGCTTGATATGGTTTGGAGTGGAGAATCTTTAGTGGTCTGCTACTGAGAATAGACCTCAACCCCATTGATCACCTTTGGGGTGACCTGGAACACTGACTGCACCCCTGGCTTCCTCACCTCATATATAAGTACCAAAGAAGAAAAAAAAAAAAACAGTCTTCTTGATATTTTGTTTGTGTAGCTAACTAGCTATTTTCTATAATTCAGCCAGAACAAGATCCAATAGGTTTTCCCAGTGTTATGCTTTTGCTGAAATCTGTTGTTTGCACTATATTATCATTGCACATGTTAACAAATGCACGCAAAAAAAATTTATCCAAATCCTAAAAAAAGTATTCTCTCATCAAAAAGCTAGAATCTTTAAATAATTTCTAGCAGAACTGGTCTTCTAACACAGAATGAAATCCTTGTAACCAACAGGTTTCAGTGTGCTAGCTTAGCAATAACCAACATTCTTTCCTGATGATGTAAAAATGTTTCTCATCACCTAAGTTGAATGGGGACGGAAATGACCAATTCAATCATAGTTTGTTTAGATTTATTTTGCATGTGCATATTTCCATATTACCAAATATAATCCAAAATGATAATGTTAAAACATAGAGCATAGAGGCTGAACTAAGGTAATTTAGATAATTTACATTTAATTTATATAAAAACCTGTTACCAAAAATAAAAATCAACTTGTGAGACATCAATAGACAGTTAATGTGTTACAAAATCATGGTAAATTATTTTCTCTTCACTTCATTAACAAATACCTTTCAAAATGATTTTGAACAGTGCCTGCAATCCATTTCATTTCTCTGTATCTTTTTTTTTTTTATCATGGACTGTATGCCACTGTTGGTATTACCTCTTTATTGCAGGGAGTAACTGTACAATCCTATCAACATGATGACACAACACTGACAGTTATTGTTAATCATTTACACAACTTTACAACTTTAACTAATTCATTGACACTCTCTCTGTTCAACTCAGTATAAGTTTGGTACTTAACAGTATTAATAGTTGTAATTAAAATATGTACAGTGTTCAAATATTAACTCCTACCTCAGTTTGTGTGTGTGATAGATGATTCAGGTTTATCAGGAACAGAAACAGAAATGTTTTTTCTGGCAAAGCCTAGACGAGGTGGATACACGCTGGCAATAGCAGGATCAGAGCAATAGTTTTAGTATTCCTCGGTGAGAATTTATCTACATGAAGAAGACTCCACCCCAAAAACACGCCTTTGTTTGAAAAACACCAGTGAAAGAATGTCTTTCCTGCTTGGACATGAGCTAATGTTACAAGTGGTACAATGCAGGACGTTATTTATTTATTTATTTGTTGTTGGTTTTTTTGGGAGGGGGTTAAAGGTAAATTGGACGTTGGTCTCTTTTAAAATTTGAGAGGTCATTCTTTTTGAACAGCTAATACAGAAAATATCCACAGCTTTGTTTATAATCAGTTAAAATGTGTTTTTAATTTAATTGGGTTAATGTCAATGGTTTGTTTTCTATTATTGAAAAATGCAAAGTCAGTCTGTGAGAAGGAGTCTTCAGTGTTCTCTGACACAGCATATTTTGGAGAAGACAGAGGGGCTTTTCATATACAGGGTTCTTGGGAATATGACAATGTTTTTGGCTTACTAACTTAAAGAAAAAGAAAAATTATAAGCCATTTATTAGACTCTCACTGAGATCTACCTATTAAACATTTGTTTTGGAGTTCAATGCATTAAACTCCGTCAAGTGAAAATTTTAAATCTAAGTCCCAATTTGCAACACAATGACAAGACTTTTAACCCTTTTACTTGTTAATGACAAGTATTCTAACCAGGACCGTCTCACAGGCGACATGGGCAGTAGTTTAGGGCGCAAAATGACTGGCGGACTCTGCACCAGATTTTTTTGCTGGTGAAAGTGCGCCCTCCTGTGACCACCCTGCGCCTTAACACGATTTTAGTGCTGATCAAATTGACATCAACGGACGATTATAAGATTTGATAAATATGTCAGACTTAGATTAAACTTTCTGCATCATGACGTGATTATAAAACATCACCATAAAGCATTAATTCTGCATAGCGGACACACAGTTACCATACATATTAGTTTAGCCATTTATGTGCACTTTAACAATCCTTTCTAAAAAAAAAAATTGTGAAAAAAGACAATCTGGTATAGGGCACCAGGGCCAGCCCTGCTTGTAAATCAGGTGCTGGTGTGTCCTCTTATCTCTGTGTAGGTGAGAGTTATTTTTCCCTTTCACAAGAGAATGCAGTCTTACATCTGGTCTTACCAGCTCCTTTGCAATGTTGAGGGATGGAGGATAATTATCCCACAGACCATGCAAAACCGCACCCTTCTCTTCTTATTCGTAAGTATTTCAGTAAAACATGTCTCCACAAATCACTGACTGTGGAAATAAATATATTTTTTTATTAATTATGTTCGGAGGTGCCAATACTAACAAAAAAACAACAACGCTATTTTCCAAAGAAAAGAAGTTGATGCGATGATTTGTTGATATGTCTTTTCTTTGTCAAGTTTCACCAGTGTTAGTTTTTTAATTTAAAAACATTTATCTATAAAATTACATGCAGTCCCATCTGAAAAATATGGAATGGCAAGACCTGTTCTTTTACTTTTACTTTACACTAAAGCAGGGATCTCCAACCTTTTGTTTTGCAAATACTCTTGGGGGAGTGTAGTTGAGAGAGGGAGGATGGGGGTTTTGTTTATACACACAGAAGCACATAAGTTGCTCATACAGAAAGTTCTTGTTTTCTGTGATGTAAACTTGTGGGTAACAGGAGCCTTTTCCCAAATCCTTCTTGCCCCCAACATATATGTACTGTATACATGTGTAATCTTTATTAACATTGTCAGGCATACATCATCTGCACAGCAACCTGAACAAAATTGTTCTAATGAGTTTTATTTAAAATGGTATGTACAGTGGAATCCGCTTATCTCGCCCTCAGTTACCTCGACAACCCTATTAAGTCGACGTTTTTGAAGTGGAAGCGCTAAATTCTCGCTTTTTCTTAGATTTTTTTATCGGTTATGTCGAGCACAAGGGGGGGGGAAATTTGCCATTTAACGTCGGTTATCTCGGTGCAGCCGCAGAATAACTCGCGGAAGTGGCAGAAAAATCAAGAATTACAGATGCTACAGGTGTTTGTATTGTATACTGGTGAATCTCTGCTGTTAGTTAGTGCACATATGCCTTTTGTTGTTACATGTTATGCGATGAACGGGAGGAGAAAGCCGCGCTTGGTAGGAACGTGGGATGACCAGCAAAATCATAGAATGAACACCGGCAGGATCGGGGGGGGGGGGGGGGGGGGGGGGATCCGCGATGCGCTTTGGGAAGAAAAGCGCAGCCGTTGAGAGAGTGCCGGTGGGAAGACACGTACCGGGATACGCATGAGCGATAACAACGACCGCCGTGAACCAACATATACCAACAATAACGGACAGTGAGAGTGTGGAAGTTTAAATAGGAGCTGGTGATGATGATAAACGAGCACCATATGTGCGCGATTGAAGCGGAGCTTCAGAGAAAGCGGCCGAGAAAGCACCTGACACGCTGAAGGGGGCCGAAGGGGGCGTGGCAGGTGGATTCCTGACAGATAAACATGTACTGTATGTATTTTTATAGCATGCCTTCATCAAACAAATCGCGGCAACGCTGTTGTGTAAAAAACCCTTCAAAAACACGTGCATGCACATTCTCATTTAATAACACACATCATGTACATAAAGAAATTTCAAGCACGTTAATATACTGCTGCCATTTTGATTTTCGTTTATCTCGATCATTGGTTACCTCGATGCTTTTTGGCGACCCCCTAGGACATCGACATAACCGGGTTCCACTGTATTTTAAATGGTTTGTCTGTAATCTACCAGCAAATCTGATGCCAACTGCCTCCCAGCCAACATGTCCATGTGGGCCCCACATGGGTTTTATCTGGGTTTGATGGGCTGTATGTGTGCCCCAGCTTAGTCAGGGTTGTGGGCCCCAGTTAGGCTGCCCATTTTGTTTATTCGAGGGCCCTGTAAGGGCCACATTTGGGCTATATTTAGCTATATTATTCAATTGATGATAAATTCAATTGATATGTTTTTTGCGTGTTTTATATGATCGAAACAAAAATTGTATATTTTAACAATAACATTCTGATTCTGAAGAAATGGTCATCACTCGCTACACAGGAGCACCTGACCTGACCTGGAGAACCTGACCTGGATGACCTGACCTGGAGAACCTGACCTCTCTGTCACGGTAAGAAATTTTCTTTTGTCTTAAATTAATCACATTTTACTGTTGTTTTTATTTAGTGTATACTTTTGAAAGATTTGTGGTAATTAAAGTTACAGGCACGATATAGGGAAGGTAAGTGTGGAGAGTGAACTGGTTTACCTCAGAGATAAACACCTGTGGAAAACTGAACATTCTTAATGATTGGCAAATAACTAGGAAGTTGTCTACTAAAATGTGGAAATAACGACTTTTCAAACCATTTTCACCCGTGTTTTCTCCATATAGTGTCCTCATGATAACAGGAGGGTGAAACAGTAAAAGCACTGTGGAGTCTCTTTCTCTTTCACTACCTTTATAACATGTGTATATACAATACACAGAGAAAAGCTCTGAGGAGATTGTGACAAAACTTAACATTATTTTAATGTGATTTAGGTGAAATAGGTAGAGGTGATTAAAAACGTTCATATTTATATTATTTCTGAACATTAATAAAAATTTAATACGTTATGATTACGTTAAAGATAATGTAATTTTGCGCCATTCATAAAGTCAGTCAGACGCAATCTCCCCCCCCCCAAGCTCTCGGCTCCGAGGCTTCACGCATGCGCAGATGTGTTTGACTTGAAGCTGTGCAGTGCAGACAAACAAATTCGAGAGCAGACAACTCCGAATTCTTCCGAATCACTTTCACGGTATTTTTATGTCAATCACGCTTCGGTTTGTGCAGTCAAATCCAACACTTGCTGTGTTAGCTCCACTAAGGCTTTTAAAGACAAAACATTGTTATAAGTAACTTAAACTAATGTTACAGTAGTCAGTTCAAATTCACGGTCCAAAGTGAACCAGTATGAATTTAATAATCGATCTGTGTTCAAGCCCCCACTAATTATTCAACACATTAATCACAACAAAGCCTGAAATTCACCATATTGATGCATTTAACTTTTTGCATGGTATTGTGTAATTTTAACATCATTTACTCAGATCAGTTAACAATTTGGGCAAATGGTGGATTAGACGGTGCTTACTTTGTGATTTTTTGTCTTTATTTATTTTTTTGACTAACCCAGCCATTAGGGAGGCACAAGCCAGTGCATTCTTAGTGCCGGTCCCAAGCCCGGGTAAATGGGGAGGGTTGCGTTAGGAAGGGCATCCAGCGTAAAACATGCGCCAAATCAAATATGCGGATCACAAATGAGAATTTTATACCGGATCGGTCGAGGCCCGGGTTAACAACGACCGCCACAGGTATCGTTAGCCGACAGGATACCGGTGGAAATTGGGCTACTGTTGGCCGAAGGAGGAAAAGGAGAGGAGGAAGACGTCTACAGAGACGGCAGGAAAAGGAGCAGTGGAGGAGAGTAGAGGTTAGGGTTGGTACTTTAAATGTTGGTGCTATGACGGGTAAAGGGAGAGAAGTAGCTGATATGATGGAGAGGAGAAAGGTATGCTGTGTGTTCAGGAGACCAAGTGGAAAGGGAGTAAGGCCAGGAACATTGGAGGTGGATTTAAACTGTTTTATCATGGTGTGGATGGAAAGAGAAATGGTGTAGGGGTGATTCTGAAGGAAGAGTACAGTAAGAGTGTAGTGGAGGTGAAGAGAGTTTCTGATAGAGTGATGATCGTGAAGGTGGAAGTTGAAGGGATGATGATAAATGTCATCAGTGCCTATGCTCCACAAGTTGGCTGTGAGATGGAGGAGAAGGAAAGATTCTGGAGTGAATTAGATGAAGTGGTAGATGGTGTACCTAGGAAAGAACGGTTGGTGATTGGGGCAGACTTTAATGGGCATGTAGGTGAAGGGAACAGAGGTGACGAGGAGGTGATGGGTAGGTATGGTTTTAAGGAGAGGAATGTGGAAGGGCAGATGGTGGTAGATTTTGCTAAAAGGATGGAAATGGCAGTGGTGAACACTTATTTTAAGAAGAAGGAGGATCATAGGGTGACGTATAAGAGTGGAGGAAGGTGCACACAGGTGGACTATGTGCTATGCAGGAGATGCAACCTAAAGGAGATTGGCGACTGTAAGGTGTTGGCAGGGGACAGTGTAGCTAGACAGCATCGGATGGTGGTCTGTAGGATGGTTTTGGAGGCGAAGAAGAAGAGGAGGAGAGCGAGGACTGAAAGAAGAATAAGATGGTGGAAACTGAAGGAGGAAGAGTGTAGTGTGAGGTTCAGGGAAGAGGTCAGAGAGAGGCTCAGTGGTGTTAAGGAGGTGTTGGATGATTGGGCAACTACTGCAGGAGTGATGAGGGAGGCAGCTAGAAAAGTACTTGGTGTGACATCTGGAAATAGAAAGGAAGACAAGGAGACGTGGTGGTGGAATGAGGAAGTGCAGGAGAGCATAAGGAGAAAGAGGTTGGCAAAACAGAAGTGGGATAGACAGAGTGATGAGAAAAGTAGGCAGGAGTACAAGGAGATGCGGCAGCAGGTTAAGAGGGATGTGGCGAAAGCCAAGGAAAAGGCATATGAGGAGCTGTATGAGAGGTTGGACACTAAGGAAGGAGAAAAGGATTTGTACCGATTGGCCAGGCAGAGGGACCGAGCTGAAAAGGATGTACTGCAAGTTAGAGCAGTAAAGGATGGAGAGGGAAATGTGTTGACTAGTGAGGAGAGTGTGTTGAGAAGGTGGAGGGAGTATTTTGAGCAGCTGATGAATGAGGAAAATCAGAGAGAGAGAAGGTTGGATGATGTGGAGTTGGTGAAGCAGGATGTAGATAGGATTAGGAAGGAGGAAGAAAGCGCAGCGATTAAGAGGATGAAGAGTGGAAAGTCGGTTGGACCAGATGACGTACCGGTAGAAGCGTGGAGATGTTTAGGAGAGATGGCAGTGGAGTTTTTGACCAGATTGTTTAACAGGATTTTGGAAGGTGAGAAGATGCCTGAGGAATGGAGAAGAAGTGTGCTGGTACTGATCTTTAAGCATAAAGGAGATGTGCAGACCTGCAGTAACTACAGGGGTATTAAGTTGATCAGTCACACCATGAAGTTATGGGAAAGAGTAGTGGAAGCCAGGCTGAGAGAAGAGGTGACCATCTGTGAGCAACAGTATGGTTTCATGCCGAGGAAGAGCACCACAGATGCCTTATTTGCTTTGAGAATGTTGATGGAGAAGTATAGAGAAGGACAGAAGGAATTGCATTGTGTATTTGTGGATTTAGAGAAGGCGTACAACAGGGTGCCAAGAGAGGAGTTGTGGTATTGTATGAGGAAGTCAGGTGTGTCAGAGAAGTATGTGAGGGTGGTGCAGGACATGTATGAGGACAGTGTGACGGCAGTGAAGTGTGCAGTAGGTACGACAGACTGGTTTAGAGTGAAGTTAGGACTGCATCAAGGATCGGCCCTGAGCCCTTTCCTGTTTGCAGTGGTGATGGACAGGTTGACGGACGAGGTCAGACAGGAGTCTCCCTGGACTATGATGTTTGCGGATGATATTGTGATTTGTTGTGAGAGTAGGGAGCAGGTTGAGAAGAGCCTGGAGAGGTGGAGATATGCGCTGGAGAGAAGGGGAATGAAACTCAGTAGGAGTAAGACAGAATACATGTGTGTGAATGAGAGGGAGGGCAGTGGAGTGGTGCGGTTGCAGGGAGAAGAGCTTCAGAAGGTGGAGGAATTCAGGTACCTGGGGTCAACAGTGCAAAGTAATGGAGAGTGTGTTAGAGAAGTGAAGAAAAGAGTGCAGGCAGGGTGGAGTGGGTGGAGAAGAGTGACAGGAGTGATTTGTGATAGTAGGGTATCTGCAAAATTGAAAGGAAAAGTTTATAGGACTGTGGTGAGACCTGCGATGTTGTATGGTTTAGAGACAGTGGCATTGAGTAAAAGACAGGAGGTGGAGCTGGAGGTAGCAGAGCTGAAGATGTTGAGGTTTTCGTTGGGAGTGACGAGGATGGATAAGATTAGAAATGAGTTTATTAAAGGGACAGCGCATGTAGGATGTTTTGGTGACAAGGTGAAGGAGGCGAGATTGAGATGGTTTGGACATGTGCAGAGGAGGGACATGAATTATATTGGTAGTAGAATGCTGAGAATGGAGCCACCAGGTAGGAGGAAAAGAGGAAGGCCAAGAAGGAGGTTCATGGATGTGGTGAGGGAAGACATGCTGGTAGTTGGTGTAAAAGAGGCAGATGTAGAGGACATTGTGGTATGGAGACGGATGATCCGCTGTGGCGACCCCTAATGGGAGCAGCCGAAAGAAGAAGATTTATTTTTTGACTGATAGTCTTATGCTCATGTAACTTGCATGTATACAAATAATGGATTGTGCCCTGGTTGATACAGTAGCATGCGCTACTTTATTTTCATTATTGTGCTTTACAGGCAGCCTGAAGCAGAACCGTTTGCTGAAAACTGTCAGTAAGAAAGAGCTGGAGAAAGCGCTTGGTACATGGTTCACAAATGCAAGAGACAGAGAAGGCAACCGTGCTTTGAGAGCTCAGCGAAACATGATCGGAGGGCAGTACAGCCGGAAGTGTAAGTCATATAACCTATAGCTAGGGCTGCACAATTAATATTATTTTATCCTGATCACTGTTTTTGCCTCTGTTTAATTAAAGGAATACTCCACCCTGAGATGAAAAATATCTTATAAATTACTTATCCTCAAGGCATTCTATACGGTGGCTGAGAGAGCTCAACGTGCTGCAACTTAAGAAAACATGTGCAAATAGAAAAAAACACCAGCAAATAAAAAAAGAAAAAACAACGTTATCAGTTTGACAACACGTGCTGCAACCCCTCACAATGCAACCAAACACAGAAACATGCTGCAAATCCTCACAACACAACCAAATAGCACAGATCACAAAATTAATGTTTCAAGGGCACCGCAACAAGTGACAAACCCGTCTGGGACTGCTTATTGTTCAACGTCTATTCGTCAGTTGTGTTGATGTGTGTCGATGACCTGAAAGGTGAGTTGTTTGTTTATTTTATCATTGTTTGTTTATGATTTCTTGCCATTTGGATATTATTATCCTAAATAATCTGATGAAATACACAATTAACTGTAAAACGTTATGTTAACTAGCAAAGCCAAGGAATCATGATCAGGATGTTAAAAAAAACAAAAAAATCTCACCTTTGAGATCATCAACAACAACACCAATGATGAATAGACACTGAACAAGCAGTCCCGGGGTCTTCACTTGTTGGGGTCCCCATGAAACATTTATTTTGTGGTCTGTGCTATTTGCAGTGCAAATAAATTGGTTGTGTTGTGAAGATTTGCAGGACGTTTCTGTATTTAGTTGCATTGTGAGGATTTGAAGCACACGTTGTTTAACTGATGATGTTTTCTTAATTTGCTGGTGTTTTTTGTATTTGCTAGGTTTTCTTCAGTTGCAGTGCGTTGAACTTCCTGGTCCACTGTGATCCTAGGTGTGACTTACATCTTTCAGCTGATCAGAATCATTGTTCAATCACTGAATTTTGGCAATGGCCAAATATTCGTTTAAGAGTTAAGTTCAGACGCAAGGTTGATATTTTAATTGTTACATTCATACGTTTGGATTCCATGACTGGTCCCCCGGCATAAGTTATTACTGTGTGAGGCAGAGGTGGGAACAATTCACTGATGAGATTCTAGGATCTGTCTTAATTATATTGATGCATGTTTTTTAGATGCTGCTGTAAATGGTAGTATTTTAAAATGTACTAAATTGCCTTTTTTGTCTTCTCTTTCTTTACTGTTTTGTAGGTGTGCAGCCGAGGAATCTGCATAGACCCACCAGTGAACTATTCTACTTTAGTAATTCTGTTATTCCTGTTTTTCCTTGAATTAATTTAAATTAAATGTGATTACACATTCTGAGTTGAAGTAATTTATTTTTCACAGTTCAAATACTCAACCATGTAATTTTAAACATATAGCAGCACATAAAATCAACTAATATTAGTTATTTGTTTGTTCAGGCACAGTTTTACAATTTAACTGAGGTTTGAAATGGTTTGACAGTGGATTTTTTGGACAGTGGCCCACATGTAGCCCACTTTGGCCCCACTTTTAACTATTTGGGACCCAAATGGGCCCATATAAAGAACATCTATACAGGCCCCACCATGGACCCTTCAGTTACCCTTCTGGGCTAACACACATGGGGCCCATGTGGCTCCGATGGACAAATTTCTCTGGGCCCCATTTGGGTTGCCCATGCAGGGCCCAAGTGACAGCCCATCAAAAACCCTCATGAGGCCCACATGACAATGTTGGCTGGGCTGTGATCTTGTTAGGACGACCGCAAGACTAATACCTGAGGTTATGCAGTGCCACCCTGATGAATTATTCTCTTAGACCTTTTCACCACTGTCCAACATCAAAACATACATTTTTGTGCAAATCTTCATGAAACATCAAAAATCCTCATCATGTGTAAATGGTGTAGTTTAATGAAGTGTTATTGTGTAAACTGTTGGTTTGTAACTTCAGGAAAGTCGCTATCTGGCTCAAACGACCAAATGTAAGGAAGTTAATATCCGACTCAAAGGATTAAATATAAGGAAGATTATCCGGTGTGCGCTGATCTGGAGATTGTACTCGCCCCAGTGTGTCAGTTAAAACACAGTACAGGATTCACAACACTCAAACTTTACTGGGTTTAGGATTTGATTGTGTAAGGCAGGGTATAAATTGTGTATAAATAATGAAATAATTTACACAAGTAACTCAACCAAAATTGGTCCCAGCTGTCAAAGAGCTCTCAAATCTCTCGCTATAATAGCTGATTTTGTTGCGTGTGGCAAACCTTTAAGGCATAGGGGGACATCCCTCTTGCATTAAATACTAAAAAGAAATAACCACAATTAAAATAAAAATACACAACTCAAAACATAACCCTTCACTCATAACTACAAAAAAAACACAGCAAACTTAAATCCCATACACAGAGGGATGCGCGCGCGCACACACACACACACACACACACACACACACACACAGAGAGAGAAAACAAGCACCATGAATTAAGCTGGCGACATAAGGCTGGGAAGGTGTCATCAATAGAAATAAAAAGAAAAAATACAAAAAAACCAAAGCCCCGACCAACCGGGCTTGTACACAAACAATTCACACGATACATGTGCTGCCACCATGCGGCACACTCCTGAAACCGGCCAACCAGGGGACCAAAAGCAATTGACAAACCTAAAACAGACAATACATCATATGCTTTATTCAGACACTAAACATTTTCTTAAACACAATTACCAACTGCCTTATTTCATTTTATTAACTTAACCACATTTACCTTCATCGGCTACCAAAAATGGCAACCAATCAGGATTTCAGCCTTCCTCCACATCTAAAACATTACAAAAAAACACTAAACATTTAAAACCATGGTTACCAACTGCACACTCACTTTTATTTAATTAAAATATTAAATAATTTACCTTCATTGGCAGATAGCAGATGTTCAAGCATTTATCCAGATCTGAATCAAAACACATTCCCAAAGAGAAATACAAAGAAAACCTTTCATGCCATCTTATTTAAAACAAAAAAAAGACAAAGCCCATATATTTACCTACACCAGCAGCTGTCAACATATACAGTCAGCATTGCTCAATTGATCTGCATCTAAATAAACAAAAACAGTTTTCCCATACAATCAAAATAAATCCCTCTAAATAAACAAACTTGGCCTACCTCCTCTGGGGCGAATTCAAACACAACCAAACAAGGCAGCACTATATCCAATGTGCTTTTAAAACAAGGCCCACATTTCGAGGCCTCTTGCCCAGTGCCTGCTAAAAAGTCTTGGAATAATTAACCAACCACACCCCTACTGGTAGGCGCTTGCCTGGCTACATGTGTATTAGAGCTGCCCGCCAGTGTATAGCGCATACACCGCCAATACTACAAATCTCAGAATGCTTTGTTAGTGCGGTGGCGCATCAGTCGAGACCCACTGAAAAACTCTGCGTACTCAGCACTAAATTTACCCGGCGATTTACCGACTTTGAAGCCCAGAAATGCAGATTTGAACTGCTCAGTAATCTGTTTGTGGTTGACGTGGAAAGCGCACCAACCAACCTCCAAATGGAGCTGATTGAACTCCAGTGTAGAGACACGCTAAATCAAAGTACGACTCTGTGTGTGCTGCAAAGTTTCCATGTTTCCTCCCCGACACACTGCCCAACTCCGTGCCCAAGCTGCTCAAACGCTCTCTATGATCGGCAGCACATATCTGTGTGAGAAACGTTCTCTTTGATGAAGATGAACAAAACACCACTCAGGAGTCTTATGATAAACACCTTCACTCCATCCTGAGTATTTCCTCAGTTCAGAGCCTAAACCCAGACATTGATGCACATTGGCTTGAACCAATGTGCATCAGAGTAAATCAGAGTGTAGCAAACTGAGCTTGAATGAATGTTGTCTTTATGCACTTTTTCTACTCCAAGGCATGAACTGTTAATAGTTGAAAGATTTATTTTTTTAATTAAAGGAAATTATTATTATTTTCGTTGTTGCCCTGTAAAAAAAGATTTACATTAAAAAGTAATTTGAAAGGCTATAGATAGAGAGAGAGACATAATAAGAAACAAATACCACTGATGTGTTTTATTTCAAATTTTATTTCTCATGTGTTTATAATAATAATCTTTGGTTGTTCCAGATTCAATGTTTGTGCAAAACTGAAGTTTGAAATATGAAAAGGTTCAACATAACTAACACATCTGGAGAGAAGGGAAAACATGCACAATTGCAGTAAATTTTTCAATAAAAATTGAGTTTGGCCCACGACTTCGTCCCATGTTTTTAATTTTGGCCCACTGTAAATTTGAGTTTGACACTCCTGGTGTATGGTGTGATACTTGCTGTCATCTGCCAGCTGCTGTTAAATGCTTTGCAAGATGTCATATGATGACTGCTGCTCAGTGTTCTGACCTTTTAAACTCTTGGTCAAGAATGGTGCACTCCAATGTCACAGAATAAATTATCATAAAGGATAATCTGGGAATAACCCTGTGGTGGTAAAGAGTGGAAATACAACCAAAGTTGTAGATTTTCTTTTTGTACCTTTAGATTTTGGATTACTTTTGGATTACTGGTTCTTTGATTTTTTATTTTTTTACTTTTTTTAAAACATGGAGCTTTCAACAAGTATGAGTTTGTCTCTGCACTTAAGTTTACATGTTCCCCTGTGGCACAGATATAACTGATGCAGCCAACCCTAGTTCAAGCCCCAACCCTGACAATTACTTTCAGTTGACTTCTTTGTTGGTTATGTCTGGACAAGTCCAATTCCTTGCATGTTCTGGTTAATAATACATATCTGTGTTGAATGAGAAAGCTAACATTTTCTACATTGTTAATTCTATTTATCTACAACTATTCAATATCTGTTATTAAGTAAGTGTCCCATCTTAAAGCAGGCTTGGCTTTCATTGATGTTATGTGATGTTTTGTGAGAGACAGTATAAAATGATTATACAGACAAGATCTATATTTTCTGCAATATGTCTAGTTAGATATATTGATTAAAAATTTGTAAGTTTGAACAACACAGATGAACTGTTAACAGTCTTTGGAAGTGTATGGTGAATTTGTGGACTTTCCGTTGGCTCCGTCTCGACTATTTTTGCTGTCGGAAGAGCGCTTTTTTCCCTGTCTGAGGTTTAAAAGCAGTGAGTGAAGGACATTCACCAGAACTACGAACACACACTACAGTAACCACATTAAGGGTACGTAATTTCTCTATTATGGCGAACATCCAGTTCACTCAGTGTGTGAAGTGTGACATGTTTATCAGTCTTTCTCCGTTGTTAGCGATAATTTTATCTGTGAGAAGTGTAAGCTAGTTTGCTCTTTGACGGAGAAGATCTTAGCATTAGAGGAGCGCATCCAGAGTCTAGAGAGAAGTAGTGAGTGTGAGAGCAGTCCAAGTTCTGCAGGGGAAAGTCTGGATGCCCTAGGTGAAGGTACTATTCCCCCGACTCCGGCATTAGAGCCCTCGCAGCGGGCGAATGGGTGACGACTCGGCGGCATACTCGCAAAGCCAAAGCTAACGCTAAGGCTCGCCCACGGGAGCACCATTCCTCTCCGCTTCGCGTGTCCAACAGGTTTGCTCTCCTCAGTGAAGCACCCGCTGAGAAACCTGAAAGAGCTCTGGTTTTAGGAGACTCCATTCTGAGGCACGTGAAATTAGCTAGACCTTTAGGGGCACCAGCAGCACAGGTTATGTTATACCGGGAGCCAGGGCGCCGGACAAAGCAGGTCAGCTTAGATTCTTAGGAAAGCACAGGTTCTCTAAGATAGTTTTCACACAGGAGCTAATGATATACGCCTTCGACAGTCAGAGGTTACTAAGAGTAATGTTATAGAGGTGTGTAAATTAGCGAAGGCAATGTCCGATGCTGTAGTATGCTCTGGCCCCATCCCAATGCGACGTGGCGATATAGCCTACAGCAGGTTATGGTCGCTGAACTGCTGGATGTCTGAGTGGTGCTCCAAAAACAATGTGGGCTTCATTAATAATTGGAGCATTTTTGAGGGCAAGGCTGGCCTGTTAGGGCGGGACGGTGTCCATCCCACCCGGGAAGGTGCTGCTC
>JBCEWE010001779.1:5000-7500 GCA_039877035.1 Silurus lanzhouensis
GTTCTGGAGTGTAAATTGCTATATTTAAAGCTGTATATTTAGGGCTCTTTATTAGAGGTTCTAGAGTTGAAGTTGCTATATTTTAAGGCTGTATATTTGGGGTTCTATATTAGAGGTTCTAGAGTGCAAGTTGCTATATTTTAAAGCTGTATATTTAGGGTTCTGTATTAGAGGTTCTAGAATGCAAGTTGCTATATTTTAAGGCTGTATATATGGGGTTCTATATTAGAGGTTCTAGAGTGTAATTTGCTATATTTAAGGCTGTATATTTAAGGTTCTATATTAGAGGTATTAGAGTGTAAAATGCTATATTTTGAGGCTGTATATTTGGGGTTCTTTTTCAGAGGTTCTAGAGTGTAGGTTGCTATATTTTAAGGCTGTATATTTGGGGTTATATTTCAGAGGTTCTAGAGTGTAAGTTGGTACATTTTAAGGCTGTATATTTGGGTTTCTATTTCAGAGGTTCTACAGTATAGGTTGCCATATTTTAATGCTGTATATTTGGGGTTCTACATTAGAGGTTCTAGAGTGTAAGTTGCTATATTTTAAGGCTGTATATTTGAGGTTCTGTATTAGAGGTTCTAGAGTGCAATTTGCTATATTTTAAGGGTGTATATTTAGGGTTCTTCATTAGAGGTTCTAGAGTGTAAGATGCTATATTTTAAGGCTGTATATTTAGGGCTCTACATTAGAGGTTCTAGAGTGTAATATGCTATATTTAAGGCTGTATATTTAAGGTTCTATATTAGAGGTACTAGAGTGTAAGATGCTATATTTTAAGGCTGTATATTTAGGGTTCTGTATAAGAGGTTCTAGAGTGTATGTTGCTATATTTTAAGGCTGTATATTTGGGGTTCTACATTAGAGGTTCTAGAGTTTAATATGCTATATTTAAGACTGTATATTTAAGGTTCTATATTAGAGGTACTAGAGTGTAAGATGCTATATTTTAAGGCTGTATATTTGGGGTTGTTTATTAGAAGTTCTAGAGTGTAAGTTGCTATATTTCAAGGCTGTATATTTAGGGTTCTTTATTAGAGGTTCTGGAGTGTAATTGCTATATTTAAAGCTGTATATTTAGGGTTCTTTATTAGAGGTTCTAGAGTTTAAGTTGCTATATTTTAAGGCTGTATATTTGGGGTTCTATATTAGAGGTTCTAGAGTGTAATTTGCTATATTTAAGGCTGTATATTTAAGGTTCTATATTAGAGGTACTAGAGTGTAAGATGCTATATTTTGAGGCTGTATATTTGGGGTTATATTTCAGAGGTTCTAGAGTGTAAGTTGGTACATTTTAAGGCTGTATATTTGGGTTTCTATTTCAGAGGTTCTACAGTATAGGTTGCCATATTTTTAATGCTGTATATTTGGGGTTCTATATTAGAGGTTCTAGAGTGCAATTTGCTATATTTTAAGGGTGTATATTTAGGGTTCTTCATTAGAGGTTCTAGAGTGTAAGATGCTATATTTTAAGGCTGTATATTTAGGGTTCTACATTAGAGGTTCTAGAGTGTAATATGCTATATTTAAGGCTGTATATTTAAGGTTCTATATTAGAGGTTACTAGAGTGTAAGTTGCTATATTTTAAGGCTGTATATTTGGGGTTCTACATTAGAGGTCTAGAGTTAATATGCTATATTAAGGCTGTATATTTAAGGTTCTATATTAGAGGTACTAGAGTGTAAGATGCTATATTTTAAGGCTGTATATTTGGGGTTCTATTTCGGAGGTTCTAGAGTGCAATTGCTATATTTTAAGCTGTATATTTGGGGTTCTATATTAGAGTTTCTAGAGTTTAATATGCTATATTTTAAGGCTGTATATTTGGGGTTCTTTATTAGAGGTTCTAGAGTGTAAGTTGCTATATTTTAAGGCTGTATATTTAGGGTTCTTTATTAGAGGTTCTAGAGTGTAAGTTGCTATATTTTAAGGCTGTATATTTAGGGTTCTACATTAGAGGTTCTAGAGTGTAAGTTGCTATATTTTAAGGCTGTATATTTAGGGTTCTACATTAGAGGTTCTAGAGTGTAAGTTGCTATATTTTAAGGCTGTATATTTAGGGTTCTACATTAGAGGTTCTAGAGTGTAAGTTGCTATATTTTAAGGCTGTATATTTACGGTTCTACATTAGAGGTTCTAGAGTGTAAGTTGCTATATTTTAAGGCTGTATATTTAGGGTTCTACATTAGAGGTTCTAGAGTGTAAGTTGCTATATTTTAAGGCTGTATATTTAGGGTTCTACATTAGAGGTTCTAGAGTGTAAGTTGCTATATTTTAAGGCTGTATATTTAGGGTTCTACATTAGAGGTTCTAGAGTGTAAGTTGCTATATTTTAAGGCTGTATATTTAGGGTTCTTTATTAGAGGTTCTAGAGTGTAAGTTGCTATATTTTAAGGCTGTATATTTAGGGTTCTACATTAGAGGTTCTAGAGTGTAAGTTGCTATATTTTAAGGCTGTATATTTAGGGTTCTACATTAGAGGTTCTAGAGTGTAAGTTG
>JBCEWE010001779.1:12500-15000 GCA_039877035.1 Silurus lanzhouensis
TAATCATTTTGATTCAAGACTCAGTATCTTTAAGCTGCCAGTCTTGGGGCCCCTGAGCAAGGCCCTTAACCCTCTGTGCTCCAGCAGCACAGTCTTATAACTGACCTTGAGCTTTGACCCCAGCTTCCTAACATCACTGGAATAAACAAAGAAGGAATTTCACTGTGCTGTACATGTGACAACTATTAAGCACATTTCTTTCTTTCTTTCTTTCTTTCTTTCTTTCTTTCTTCCTCTTTTTTAAAGTTAAACATAAATTTTCTGGTCAAGTTCTGGTCAGGAACTGTTTATCTGGAATGCTGTGATCTGTAAAATGGATCTGGTGTGTTTAAGGGTTCTTCTTAAATGAATAATGTTTCCTAGCTTTCAGAAAAGACTTCTTTATGAAAACATGTTGTTGTAACGTTCTACACAAAACCTTTAGGGTTCTTTAAAATGGATAACTTAAGGACACTCTGAAGGTCTCAGAAAGATAAATATGTTCTTCTGATAATCAAAGGCTCTAAAATAAGTTTCCATTTGGAGCGTCTGTGCTGGTGGAACTGAACAGACTCCGTGTCCACAGTGGGTTTGACTTAGAGCTGCTCAGACTAACTAACTATCCAAAGAACCTCTGAGGAACCTGTTTTTTCCCTGAGGAATATTTGTCTCTGATGAAAAACAGTTGTATATTAAAGGAACTGCTTGATGGATGAAGATAAACCCATGTGGTTCTGAGAGGAGAGTGTGTGTGGCTTGTAGGTGACTCACTTCTCCTCGTTGGACTCCATGGTGTGGATCTCACTCATAACATTCTCAATATCGAACCGGAGTTTCTGTGAGAGACAGTGTGGAGATGTGATCGCTTAAGTCTTTACAGGAAGTGTGTGTGTGTGTGTGTGTGTGTGTGTGTGTGTGTGTGTGTGGTGTGTGTGTGTTCGTGAATCTGATTTACCTGGATATCATCAAGAATATCATTTTTGTTCTTTAAGACAGTTTCTGTCAACTTCTTCTCCTCCTGACTGGAACCCAATGTAGCTGTGAAGACAAAACATCTCACTCATTGGTCAATAACATAATATTTTACATTAAACATCATTAACCATGAAAAAGACCTGAAGATCTGATAAGAACCGAGAGAAAAAAGATTTAAATTGCACGGTAGATCAGTGAGTCTCAGTCCGACAGTGTGGTCAGTGTTCACATGAGGAAAGTTCCTGGTGTTCAGAGTCGGGTTCTGCAGCTGTTTCAGTAGCTTCTGAGCTCCACATTCACATGAGTAAAATCAACTGTATGCAGTTCACAGCTCAGATCTACAGCAACTTAGACCTTCACCTTCACACATAAACCTTTAAAGCTGAAAAGACTCACAGATAGAAAATACAAACTGATGGAAATGTTTCCAATCAAAAGTGAGTGAAGGTGAAAGTGTCCTACAGACAGAGCAGATTTCAGCATGGAGTAGTTTCCTCCTATCACATCTAAACACTGGATTCCTCGTTCCTCCTCACTCGAACTCGCGTCACACAACAACTCTGCACTTAATGCACCCTAGACACGCCCCCTTTTCCAGCCAAACCCCGCCCCTTCCCAGACAAACCCCACCTCTCTGCCTAACTCTTACGTAACTTCTTAACAGCTCTCCTGTAGTTAAGTTCTGTATACTGATGTGACACTAATACATGCAAACATCTGAGTACAAAAGTTTGCGCACCCAAGACACACACATTGTTAGATACTCATGAAAATCCAGCAATACACCAGATCAAAAGTTTGTGCCTCCTTTCTGAATGTGATAAAAATATACCTTTGCTTGTCCACAGTTTACATTCACTACTCACTACCTCCAACACTTTCAGATCCTCTGAGAACATTTCAGATCCTCTAAAGTCACATGTTCTTATCAAATGATTTCGATTTTTTACATATTATAATAATGATTGTGTTTTTATTGTAAAAATAAAAACTCTTTCACTCTGGAGTGAATCTAAAACTGCACAAATTCCTAAACCATTAATATTATAAAGATTGTTAATGATAGAATTGTGTTTATTTGTACAGGAATGTGGTGTTCATGTGTGAAGTGCATGTGCAGATCAGTGATTTGTCTCAGTACCTTTTCCCCATAAGAAACTGTCCTTTCTCATCGAGTCCATGTTGGCTGGGCAAGACTGAGACTACACACAAAACAAGACCTTCATTTACATACAGCAAGTGTGTGTGTGTGTGTGTGTGTGTGTGTGTGTGTGTGTGTGTGAGAGAGAGAGACCCCTGTCTATATGAAGCAATAAGTGTATATATGAAATATCATTCATGTAAAAATAATAAGAAGAATCATTGCACATTGGAAATAAAATAAGAATGAAATAAACTGAAATTAATTCATCATGAGGCCAAATGACATTATTTCTTACCTTCATGTGTGTGAAATCCTCCAAACACCTTTCAGCTCATCTCAGTGCACACAACACAGGAGGAGTGAAGAACAATCTCTCTCTCTCTCTCTCTCTCTCTCTCTCTC
>JBCEWE010001779.1:22500-24350 GCA_039877035.1 Silurus lanzhouensis
AAGAGGACACAAGATGCTACCACCACTGTGCTTCACAGTCAGGAAGACCTTCTGTGTGTGTGTTCAGCCATATTCAGTACAACATGAAACACGAGGCGTTACATAAAACAACACACATTTACAGACCTAGACACAGGAAGTGAAACACAGTGATGGTGAAGTGAAGCGTACACACAACTACAGTGTCTGTGAAGTGCTCTTATTATAATAAACAGTAAACGTGAACATTGAGCAGCAGATTCTTTTATACCAAGTCACTTTAATGTTGAGGAACATCTAATGCCTCCATGGAAGAGCTGCATAGTTTTGATCCCTTTTTATGCATTGACAGTGTGTTTTGAAGGTTGTGGAATGTGAGTATCAGATCTGATAGCAGCTATAATCAGTTGTTCTCTGGTTCTCTGCACTTCTACAGGGCTTATGAAGCTCCATGAACTCTGGCTTTAGATAAAGAGCTTCTGTTAGAGCTGTTAGAATAAACACTTCCTTATAGAGACAGGAAGAGCACTTTCATAACGGCCATGCTGACACAAGACACACACACACACACACACACACACACACACCCTACATTCATGTCAAAATGCATTTGATTAACAATCTTTAGGTTGCATGCACACTGGATCATAATGCTGTGTGTGTGTGTGTGTGTGTGTGTGTGTGTGTGTGTGTGTGTGTGTGTGTAGTTGAATATGAAGGTTCAAAAAGTAAAACTTCAAAAAGTAGCTCATTGTCTCCTTCCTGAAACTGTCTACTTCCTGTCACTGTCAGCTAAAGTGACACACACACACACACACACACACACACACACACACACACACACACACACACACACACCTCTGTGATTCAGGACACCGCATCAAACTAAAACTTTAATGTTCAAGCGAGGCAAAGAACTGACTCTAATAAAAATCACCCAGATTTCTCTCCAGTGTGTGTGTGTGTGTGTGTGTGTGTGTGTGTGTGTGTGTGTGTGTGTGTGGCATGTTATGAGGAAGTTGTGGTGTGATGCTGAACTCTGTTTTCTTTACCTCATGCATCAATATGTTTATATGGAGAGAGAACGACACATAGAGAAAGAGAGAGAGAGAGAGAGAGAGAGAGAGAGAGAGACTAACAGAGCGAGATTAAAAGAGAGAGAGATTGAGATTGAGGGAGAGATTAAGAGAGAGAGGGGGGGGGGAAGAGAGATTAAGAGAGAAAGAGAGAGAGAGAGAGAGAGAGAGGGGGAGAGAGTGAGGGAGAGAGAGAACAGAGAGAACAGTCTCACAGTTTATCCTCTTATTGGAGCTGATGAACTGCAGATTCAGTTTCAGTAAGAGTCGAGTGTGAAGGTCTATAAATACTGATCATTATCATAAAACCAAGAAGTCAGAAGAATTTATACAAGTAGCAGTGAGTCAGACATTACGACAGTGAGGGAAAAAACTTCCTGACATGATATGAGGAAGAACCGTGAGAGGAACCAGGCTGTAAAGGGAACTCATCCTCATGTTGCTGACACCTGATAACACCGTTATAATTCATTCCTCTTACAGTGTGTGGCCATAAAAGTGCACTTATGAGCAGTAAACATCACTAAGCCCCGCCCACTTTCAGGTTGAACCCGTTTGATTGACAATCACATCACATATTCTAGCTTATTAGTTTGCGTTTTTTTGGATGATCTCATCCAGAAAACACTTTAAACAAAACTCTAATGGTTTTAGAATAATAAGAGATTAGAATTAACTTCTGGCTCTGAAGATCCTGAAGCTTGTGGCCTGAGAAGTGTTCAGCAGCAGACCTGTGAGAGACGGAGCGCTGATTTATTCAATAACGCTGGAGAACGAGAACTCGTCATCTCTGGC
>JBCEWE010001720.1:0-24348 GCA_039877035.1 Silurus lanzhouensis
TACAGGAATTAACCGGTGGCCAGGCGGTCTGTTCCTCTCTTTCCGGGACAACCTCTGTGAGCCCAGCTGCATCGGTTCGGTGTCGGAGACGGTAGTAAATCCAGGTTGGGCCCCTGAGGGTTGTGGCGTGGGTTGGCACGCGGCCAGCTGCTGTGAAAGGCTGATGGATTTTTTTATGAAGTCTCCAGTCCCACCGTGTCATCATAGATTGCATAGCCTGTTTAATATCCGGTGAAAGACCAAGCCGATATACCCAGTAGTGCCGACTCGTTCAGCCACTAGATGCCGCCAAGGTGCGGAAACGCAGGCTGTAAGCCGTGATTCGTCACTTTCCTGACGCAAGCTGAGCAGCTGGTCGGCCGTTGTTTAGGACCCCGGAAGCGGCGCTGACGACCTCTAGAAAGTGCGCGGTGAACTGGGCGTAGGCGTTTATTACCGGGCTAGCCGCATCCCACAGCGATTGAGCCTAAGCTAGCACGCTTCCGGAGAGGAGTTAGATGAGGAAAGCTACTTGGACCACTCCGATGGAAAACGCTGTGGCTGCATCTCTATATAGAGGTTTACCTGGCATGAAGCCGCGGCACTCTGAAGCTTCTCCCAAAAAAGCTCCCGGGAGCGCCATGGGACTGCCGGTGATCCCGAGGGGGTTTGGACGAGCCGGGTGGAGGAAAGGAGACTCAAAGTGCGGCGACGAGATCCGAAACGGATCGGAGGAGGTATCATCGCCAGGTTTCTGCTTTACGGTCAGTTATTCTGTTATGTGATGAAACTGGAGGCGATAGCCGAAGTGAAAGCAAAACAGAGTTTATTTGCGACACAGGGCAAGCCAACAAATCGCTTGAAGGTGAATATTCGGTGGTGCTAAACAAAAGGTAGTCTGTGTAGAATCCAGGTGCGCTAGGAAGAAGCGGGCACGGAATCGCACACGGGAAATACTTGGGATAGCAGCAAAACCATAGATAATATGACAGTGTGAATGTGGAAGTGAGGGGTTTATATTGGTATGGTGATGAGTGCCAAACAAGTTCAGGTGTGTGTGATCAGTATGCTGGCGAGGAGCTCCTTGCGGGCAGGGTAGCACAGGAAGGCTCAGGGAGCTTCCTGACAAGTACAATAAATTGACAAAAATACTGAATGAAAATCAATTTTTGACAAAAATGTCTATTGTTGTTAAAATACATATACGATGAAATATACATTTTTATATTTAAAAGCAACATTTCTGGAAAAAAATGTTTAAAAGTCAACAAAGAAATATAAAAATGTATAATACTTCTATACCAACAATGCTCGTCCGTCTAGGAACCTGTCTCTTTCACCGAGCGCAGAGTTGGAGTGGTGAGAGCATGGAGTGGTGAGGGAGGAAGGGGAACCCGCTAGCCAGCCAGATCAGCCGAATAAGCCTAGCGATCAATGGGGTGACAGATGTCGCAGCCAGATCGCCTCACATCCAAATGTCATTACATTAGCATAGAATAGCATAACATTAATAGTTTTGACTGAATATGACTTTTTTTTTTCATCTTTTTCCCTAATCGTCTATTATCGTCTATTAGGAAAAAAGAATTTTTAGATTTATCATCATAATTTAATTTAAATATACTTTTAAGTTTAAAGTGGACATTGTTCATTTTTTTTTTTATAATAATAACCGTTACAAATTGAATTAAAAACAAGAAATTTACATGACAAATCATGTTTTAAGAAATAGATGTTTTTGTCTCAGAACAGGTAGGATAGCATATAAATTTTCATACTCATGAGCAAAACTTTTATAAAATCCATTAAAAAGAAATAAGCGAATGAAATGGTAAGGACAAATAAGTTTTGGCAAGATTTTACTCTTTTCATAAAAAACATAATAGTTAATATGAAATTTTAATCAATATTTCGCAAAAAAATAAAAAAGGTAAAAATGGCAGAAGTGAACGATGAGCGTGACATGACAAATTTGTTTTGGAAAGAAATTGCGTTTTTCATAAAGGTATGATTGTTATAGTGAAAATATGTTTTCATATTCAGAATCATATTTTCATGACAAAACATAAAAGACTGCAAGTCAGTAACGAAATACTGACATGATACTGAGATACTGACGTTTTGACAAAAATAACCTTAGTCATGAATTTTACTATTTTTATACAAATATTATAGTTAATATGAAATTTTCAGCTTAATTAATAAAAAAGCAGTTAATAATGACAGAAAGTTAACGATGATGGTAACATTACAAATTTGTTTTGAAAAAAATGACATTTGTTATAAAGGTATGATAGTTATGGTGAAATATAAGTTTTCATATTCAAATCATAATGTCATGAAAAAACGTAAATGGGTGCAGTAAGTGAACAAAAATACTGACATATATCACTTTTGACAAAAATTATTATTGTTATGAAAATATGAATTTTTGTATTCCAAAGGTACATTTCAGGAAAAAGTTTTAAAAATGCAAGAAGTCAGTGAAACACATGACAATAAAGTTTTAACAAAAATATGAGTTTTTTTCAAAATGTTATTATAAATATATGAATTTGCATTTTCATAAGAAATATTTATGAAAATCTGTTACAAAGTACAATGCGTAAACAAAAAAAATGAAATGTTATATGACGTTTTGACAGAAATATATTTTTCATAATTTTTTCATTTTTTATGTTTGGAAAATATGGATTTTATATTCATTAGCATAATTTAATTAGAAACCATTAAAAGTGGAATAAGGGGAAATAACTACATAAAAAACCATTTAAAAAAGTTTTGTCAAAAACATGACTTTTTAAAAATAATGTTTTGACTGATTTTTCACGTATAATAAGGAGTTATTATGAAAATTTGAATGCATATAATTAGCATAATTTAATGAATAACCATTAAAAGGCTTTGTGAACAAAAAAACTACACACATGACATCATGTTTTGACAAAAGTTGACATTTACCAGAAAATGTATGATAGTACGATTTTCATGCTTATAAGTAAAAATGTATTAGTAAAAGTCAAATAAGTGAACAAAGAAATTGTTACAAATCTTTTTTTTTAAATGACTTTTTACATAAAAATAAATAGTTAAAATGAAAGTATAGATTTTTAAGCATAATTTCATTAAAGACTGTTAAAATTGCAAAAAGTGAATGATGGTGACAACAGATTTGTTTTGAGAAAAAATTTTTTTTTAAAGGTTAGAGTTACTGTGAAAATATGAATATGTTCAAAGGCAAATGTCATTAAAAAAATGTAAATAAATTGACAAAAATACTGACATGAAATTTCAATTTTTGACAAAAATGTCTATTGTTATGAAAATACGATATAAGATGAAAATATACATTTTCATATTTAGAAGCAACATTTCAGAAATTGTTTTTAAAAGTCAACATTACATGACGACTAAAGTTTATATATCATAAATATAGTAATTTCTATTTTCCATAAGCAAACTTTCATGAAAAAAAGTTACAAAGTGCAATATGTAAACAAAAATAAAAAAATGTTACATGCCAAATAATGTTTTGACAGAAATATTACTTTTTTTCATAATTTTCATATTTTTCTTCTCTTGAGAAGATATGAATATTCATATTCACAAACAATTTAATTAAATCCATAAAAAAATGGAATAAAGGGAATAAACATGACATTAAAATTCAAGTTTTGTTAAACCAAGACTTTTTGCAAAATAAAAGTAATTATAAAAATATGAATTTTTATTTTAATGAGCCTAAATTTATTAGTAGCTGTAACAAAAAGCAAAAGGTGAACGAAAGATCTAAACAATTGACATGAAAAATCATGTTTTGACAGAAATATGACCTTTTTTCATCTTTTTTCATCTTTTTTTCCCATCATCTATTTTGAAAATATGAATTTTAATTTTAATAAGCATATTTTAATTTACAAAACGTTTACAAGTGGATAAACATGAAATAAAAAATATAGTTTTGTCAAAAACATAGTTTCATAAAAAATTACAATTATTAAAATAATAATTTTTATATTATTAATAACCATTACATTGTGAATTAAAAAACAAAACAAAAAATTGACAAGAGAAATCATGGTTTAAGAAATGATGTATTTTGTTTCAGAAAAAATAGGACAGTTATTATTAAAATATAAACGTTCATACTCCTGAGCAAAATGTTATTAAAAAACGATTAAAAAATAATAAGAAGGGAATGAAAAAGTGATGACAAATCAAGTTTTCTCAAGAATTTTACTCTTTTCATAAAAATATAATAGTTAATATGAAATTTTAAGCATGATTTCAAAACTAGTAAAAATATATGCTTTCATAATCAGAATCATAATTTAATGACAAAACTAAATATAAATAATATATGAATTTTCATTTTCATAAGCAATGTGTCATGAAAAAATTACAAAGTAATGTTAAAAAAGTAATTAAAAAAAAACTAAAAATGTTACATGCTAAATCATGTTTTGACCGAAATATGACCTTTTTCATAATTGTCATCTGCTGGGAAAAATGAATATTCATAAGCATAAGCATAATTTCATTAGAAACCGTTAAAAGGTGAAATAAGGGGGAAAAATTACATTAAAAATCAAGCTTTGTCAAAAACATTACTTTTCATAAATCATGTCTTGGCATTATGAGATTTTCATACAAAAATTATAGTTATTGTGAAAATATGATTTTTTTTATATCAATTAGCATGATTTCAGGAATAACCATTACAAAAGTCAATAAGTGAACAAAAAAAACTACAAATTGACATAAGACATTTTTGGACAAAAAGATTACTTTTTTCCAGAAAAAGTTGGATAGTATGAATTTTTGATGCTCATAAGCAAAAATGTATTACAAACCATTAAAAGTGGAACAAGTGAACAAAAACAGTAACATGACATTAATTTTTGTACAAAATGTGAACATTTTCATAAAAATATAGTTCATAAGTAATGTGAATTTTTAAACATATAATTTCATTAAAAAGCAGTTAAACATGCAAAATGTGAATGATGATGGTGACATTAGTTTTGAGATAAATTACGTATTATTTATTCAAGATAGAGTTGTGAATATAGGAATTTTTATATTCATAAAGATAATTTCATGAAAAACGGTGCAATAAATTAATGAAAATACAGACACGATATAAAAACCTTTTGACAAAAATTATTGTTGTAAAAATACGAATTTTCTTATTTTGTGGGTACATTTCAGGAAAATAATTTTAAAATGCAAAAAGTCAATGAAACGTGACACGAAAAACTTAAAAATGTTACATCCCAAATCATGTTTTGACAGAAATATGACTTTTTTCATCTATTGGGAAAATACGAATTTTCAAATTCATATTCGAGGGGAAAAACGACATTAAAAATCAAGTTTTGTTAAAAACTACTTTTTTCATACAAAATTTAAGTAATTATGAAAATATTAATATAGATATTAATTAGCCTAATTTCATTAATAAACGTTACAAAAGGGAGTAAGTGAACAAAAGAACTAAACAAATTTAATTGCGAAATCATATTTTGACAGAAATTTGACTTTTTTTTCATAATATTTACATCTGTTTTCCCAATCATCTAGTGGACTAAAATTAATTTTCATATTTGTAAGCATAATTTCAAAGTGAAAAAAGGAGAAAAAAATGAAATAAAAAAAATCGAAAAACTAAAATATGTTTACAGTTGTAACTGTAAAAAGTGAACAAATTGGTTGTAGAAAGACAAGCCTCAGCCTCGCAGGACGAAAGAAACACGGTTTTTCGAATCATGTCATTTTTGCACATTTCGCATGCACTTGACCACCATGTTTGATTATGAAATAGAACTTAATAAATCATGTTTTGTCAAATATATCGCTTTTTTTAATTCAAAATATGAGTTTTTATGAAAATATGAATTTTCATATTCATAATCAAAATTTGATGATAAACTGTGTAAAGTGAACATATCGGGTGTAGAAAGTAAAAATTTATCAAAAACAAATCATTTCCACATGTTAGGCCAATCCGTGTATGTGCTGTAATGAAAGAGCTTCCTAAGATCTGAAAAAGCGATTCTGCAAGTCTCAGCATCACAGGACGAAAGGATAACGGATTTTCGAACCATGTCATTTTTGCACATATCGCATGCTCTTGACAACAATGTTTTTACATGTTGATTATGAAATAGGACCTAATAAATCATGTTTTGACAATAAATGTGCTCTTTTCGTAAAATATAATAGTTATTCTGAAAATATACTTTTTCATATTCATAATTATAATTTGATGAAGAGGAAGAAGCTTTTATTGTCATTTCAACCATATATAGCTGATGCAGTATACAGTGAAATGAAACAACGTTTCTCCTGAACCCAGGTGCTACATAAAACAACAGTCACAGAAAAGAACAACACAGGGCCAGGAACTAAGATCCTCGCCACATAAAGTGCATGTGTGCAACTGGTGCAAACAGTGCAAAAGACAACACAATTCTATAATAGTATAAAATATAATAGCAGCAATCAAAATAAAGTGATCAGTGACCAAAGGATTTGGACAGAATATTGTGCAAAAAGAGCAAGTCCCGGAAGATCAGCAACAAACGGCATGTAAACATTTTGCGATAATGAGAGGTGTGAATGATGCTGAAACCTGGGTGTGTGAAGTGTATGTGTGTTGAGTCCGGTTGTATAGATCAGTCACTCAGTTGTGTGTAAGTGTGTGTGTGTGTGTGTGTGTGTGTGTGTGTGTGTGTGTGTGTGTGTGTGTGTGTGTGTGTGTGTGTGTGTGTGTGTGTGTGTGTCTGAGAGAGAGAGAGTTCAGTCCAGATGTTTGTTCAGGAGCATGACGGCTTGCGGGAAAAAACTGTTCCACAGTCTTGATGTGAATGCTTCGGAACCGTTTCCCTGATGGTAGGAGTGTGAAAAGTGTGTGTGACGGGTGTGTGTGTGGTCGTCCACAATGCTGAGTGCTTTGCGGATGCAGTGTGTGGTGTAAATGAGGGAGATGAGCTTTCCACAGCCTTCTCAGGAAGTAGAGACGCTGCTGGGCTTTCTTGGTGATGGAGCTGGTGTTAAGTGACCAGGTGAGGTTGTCCGCCAGAGGCAGTGAACATATCGGGTGTAGAAAGTCAAAATTTATCAAAAACAAATAATTTCCACATGATTGGTCTAGCAGTATGTGCTGTAATGAAAGAGCTTCCTAAAAGCTGAAAAAGCGATTCTGCAAGTCTCAGCCTCGCAGGACGAAAGGAAAACGCATTTTCGAACCGTCATTTTTCACATATGGCATGCACTTGACCACAATGTTTGTACATGTTGATGATGAAATATGACTTAATAAATCATGTTTTCTCATAAATATAATTTTTTTTTTACAAAATATGAGATTTTATAAAAAATATGAATTTTCATCTTCAGCATCATAAGTTGATTAAAAAAAGTATAAAGTGAACATATCGGGTGCATAAAGTCATAATTCAGTAAAAAACAAAAACTTCCACATGTTTGGCCAATCCGTGTATGTGCTGTAATGAAAGAGCTTCCTAAGAGCTGAAAAAGCGATTCTGCAAGTCTCAGCCTCGCAGGACGAAAGAAAAACGGTTTTTCGAATCATGTCATTTTTGCACATATCGCATGCACTTGACCACAATGTTTGTACATGTTTATGATAATTTAGGACATAATAAATTATGTTTTGTCAAAAAAAAAACTTTTTGTTATACAAAATGAGTTATTATGAAAAAATTTTTATCTTCATGATCATAATTTGATTAAAAACTGTATAAAGTGAACATATCGGGTGTAGAAAGTCATAATTCTAAAAAAAAAAGTTCCACATGTTTGGCCAATCCGTGTATGTGCTGTAATGAAAAGCTTCCTAAGAGCTGAAAAAGCGATTCTGCAAGTCTCAGCCTCGCAGGACGAAAGGAAAACGCATTTTCGAACCATGTCATTTTTTCACATATCGCATGCACTTGACCACAATGTTTTTACATGTTGATTATGAAATAGACTTAATAAATCATATATTGCATAACAATAATTGCTCTTTCCGTAAAAATATGATGATTATTCTGAAAATATACTTTTCATATTAATAATAATTTGATGAAAAACTGTAAAAGCAAACAAATCGGTGTAGAAAGTTATAATTCATAAAAAATTAAAATTCCACATGTTTGGTCTAAGCCGTATATGTTCTGTAATGAAAGAGATTCTAAGAGCTGAAAAAGCGATTCCGCAAGTCTCAGCCTCGCAGGACGAAAGGAAAACGGTTTTTCGAATCATTTCATTTTTCACATATCGCATTCTCTTGACCACAATGTTTTTACATGTTGATGATGAATAGGAGTTAATAAATCATGTTTTTCATAAATATAACTTTTTTCTACAAAATATGAGTTTTCTGAAAATATGAATTTTCATATTCATAATCATAATTTGATGATAAATGTATAAAGTGAACAAATCAGGTGTAGAAAGTCATAATTCAGTAAAAAACAAAAACTTCCACATGTTTGGCCAAGCCGTGTATGTGCTGTAAAGAAAGAGTTTCCTAAGAGCTGAAAAAGCGATTCCGCAAGTCTCAGCCTCGCAGGATGAAAGGAAAACGGTTTTTCGAAACATGTCATTTTTGCACATATCGCATGCTCTTGACCACCATGTTTTACAAGTTGATTATGAAATAGAACTTAATAAATCATGTTTTGTCAAATATATCACTTTTTTTAATTCAAAATATGAGATTTTATGAAAATATGAATTTTCATCTTCAGCATCATAATTTGATTAAAAAAGTATAAAGTGAACATATCGGGTGTAGAAAGTCATAATTCAGTAAAAAACTAAAACTTCCACATGTTTGGCCAATCCGTGTATGTGCTGTAATAAAGAGCTTCCTAAGAGCTGAAAAAGCGATTCCGCAAGTCTCAGCCTCGCAGGACGAAAGAAAAACGGTTTTTCGAATCATATCATTTTTGCACATATCGCATGCTCTTGACCACAATGTTTGTACATGTTTATGATAATTAGGACATAATAAATTATGTTTTGTCAAAAAAAAACTTTTTTGTTATACAAAATGAGATATTATGAAAAATTATTTATCTTCATGATCATAATTTAATTAAAAACTGTATAAAGTGAACATATCGGGTGTAGAAAGTCATAATTCATAAAAAAAAAATTCCACATGTTTGGCCAATCCGTGTATGTGCTGTAATGAAAAGCTTCCTAAGAGCTGAAAAAGCGATTCCGCAAGTCTCAGCCTCGCAGGACGAAAGAAAAACGGTTTTTCGAATCATGTCATTTTTGCACATATCGCATGCTCTTGACCACAATGTTTGTACATGTTTATGATAATTTAGGACATAATAAATCATGTTTTGTCAAAAAAATAACTTTTTTGTTAAACAAAATGAGTTATGAAAATATTAATATTTATCTTCATGATCATAATTTGATTAAGAACTATATAAAGAGAACATATCGGGTGTAGAAAGTCATAATTCATCAAAAAAAAAATTCCACATGTTTGGCCAAGCCGTGTATGTGCTGTAATGAAAGAGTTTCCTAAGACCTGAAAAAGCGATTCTGCAAGTCTCAGCCTCGGAGGACGAAGGGAAAACGCATTTTCGATCCATGTCATTTTTGCACATATCGCATTGCACATTGCACTTGACCACAATGTTTTTACATGTTGAATATGAAATAGAACCTAATAAAACATGTTTTGACAATAAATGCGCTCTTTTGGTAAAAATATGACAGTTTTTCTGAAAATATACTTTTTCATGTTCAAAATTATAATTTGATGAAAAACTGTATAAAGTAAACATATCGGGTGTAGAAAGTCAAAATTTATCAAAAACAAATAATTTCCACATGATTGGTCTAGCAGTGTATGTGCTGTAATAAAAGAGTTTCCTAAGAGCTGAAAAAGCTATTTCGCAAGTCTCAGCCTCGCAGGACGATAAAAAAACGGTTTTTCGAATCATGTCATTTTTGCACATATCGCATGCACTTGACCACCATGTTTTTACATGTTGATTATGAAATAGAACGTAATAAATCATGTTTTGTCAAATATATCACTTTTTTTAATTCAAAATATGAGTTTTTATGAAAATATGAATTTTCATATTCATAATCAAAATTAGATTATAAACTGTAAAAAGTGAAAATATCGGGTGTAGAAAGTCAAAGTTTATCAAAAACAAATAATTTTCACATGATTGGTCCAGCAGTGTATGTGCTGTAATGAAAAAGCTTCCTAAAAACTGAAAAAGCGATTCTGCAAGTCTCAGCCTCGCAGGACAAAAGGAAAACGCATTTTCGAACCATGTCATTTTTCACATATGGCATGCACTTGACCACAATGTTTGTAAATGTTGATGATGAAATAGGAGTTAATAAATCGTTTTTTTTTTAAAATATAACTTTTTTCTACAAAATATGTTTTATGAAAATATGTATTTTCATTTTCATAATCATAATTTGATTAAAAACTATATCAAATGAACATATCTGGTGTAGAAAGTCATAATTCAGTAAAAATCAAAAACTTCCACATGTTTAGCTAACCGTGTATGTGTTGTAATGAAAGAGCTTCCTAAGAGCTGAAAAAGCGATTCCGCAAGTCTCAGCCTCGCCTCGCTGAAAGAGCTCAGTAAAAATCAAAAACTTCCACATGTTTAGCTAAGCCGTGTATGTGTTGTAATGAAAGAGCTTCCTAAGAGCTGAAAAAGCGATTCCGCAAGTCTCAGCCTCAGCCTCGCTGAAAGAGCTTCCTAAAAGCTGAAAAAGCGATTCTGCAAGTCTCAGCCTTACAGGACGAAAGGAAAACGCATTTTCGAAGTATGTCATTTTTTACATATGGCATGCACTTGACCACAATGTTTGTACATGTTGATGATGAAATATGACTTAATAAATCGTGTTTTTTCATAAATATAACTTTTTTTTTTTTACAAAATATGAGATTTTATGAAAATATGAATTTTCATATTATAATCAAATTAGATGATAAACTGTATAAATGAACATATCGGTGTAGAAAGTCAAATTTATCAAAAACAAATAATTTCACATGATTGGTCCAGCAGTGTATGTGCTGTAATAAAAGCTTCCTAAACTGAAAAGCGATTCTGCAAGTCTCAGCCTCGCAGGACAAAAGGAAAACGCATTTTCGAACCATGTCATTTTTCACATATGGCATGCACTTGACCACAATGTTTGTACATGTTGATGATGAAATAGAGTTAATAAATCGTTTTTTTTTAAAATATAACTTTTTTCTACAAAATAGTTTTTATGAAAATATGTATTTTCATTTTCATAATCATAATTTGATTAAAACTATATCAAATGAACATATCTGTGTAGAAAGTCATAATTCAGTAAAAATCAAAAACTTCCACATGTTTGGCCAAGCCTGTATGTGCTGTAATGAAAGAGTTTCCTAAGAGCTGAAAAAGCGATTCCGCAAGTCTCAGCCTCGCAGGACGAAGGAAAACGCATTTTCGATCCATGTCATTTTTCACATATCGCATGCTCTTGACCACAATGTTTTTACATGTTGATTATGAAATAGAACCTAATAAATCATGTTTTGACAATAAATGCGCTCTTTTGGTAAAAAATATGACAGTTTTTCTGAAAATATACTTTTTCATATTCAAAATTATAATTTGATGAAAAACTGTATCAAGTAAACATATCGTGTGTAGAAAGTCAAAATTTATCAAAAACAAATAATTTCCACATGATTGGTCTAGCAGTGTATGTGCTGTAATAAAAGAGTTTCCTAAGAGCTGAAAAAGATATTTCGCAAGTCTCAGCCTCGCAGGACGAAAGGAAAACTGTTTTTCGAATCATGTCATTTTTGCACATATCGCTTGCACTTGACCACCATGTTTTTACAAGTTGATTATGAAATAGAACTTAATAAATCATGTTTTGTCAAATATATCACTTATTTTAATTCAAAATATGTGTTTTTATGAAAATATGAATTTTTGCATAATCATAATCAAAATTAGATGATAAACTGTATAAAGTGAACATATCGGGTGTAGAAAGTCAAAATTTATCAAAAACAAATAATTTCCACATGTTTGGCCAATCCGTGTATGTGCTGTAATGAAAGAGCTTCCTAAAGCTGAAAAAGCGATTCCGCAAGTCTCAGCCTCGCAGGACGAAAGAAAACGGTTTTTCGAATCATGTCATTTTTGCACATATCGCATGCTCTTGACCACAATGTTTGTACATGTTTATGATAATTAGGACATAATAAATCATGTTTTGTCAAAAAAAATAACTTTTTTGTTAAACAAAAAGAGTTATGAAAATATTAATATTTATCCTTATGATTATAATTTGATTAAGAACTATATAAAGAAAAATATCGGGTCTAGAAAGTCATAATTCATCAAAAAAAAAAGTTCCACATGTTTGGCCAAGCCTGTATGTGCTGTAATGAAAGAGTTTCCTAAGAGCTGAAAAAGCGATTCCGCAAGTCTCAGCCTCGCAGGACGAAGGGAAAACGCATTTTCGATCCATGTCATTTTTGCACATATCGCATGCTCTTGACCACAATGTTTTTACATGTTGAATATGAAATAGAACTAATAAATCATGTTTTGACAATAAATGCGCTCTTTTGGTAAAAAATATGACAGTTTTTCTGAAAATATACTTTTCATATTCAAATTATAATTTGATGAAAAACTGTATAAAGTAAACATATCGGGTGTAGAAAGTCAAAATTTATCAAAAACAAATAATTTTCACATGATTGGTCCAGCAGTGTATGTGCTGTAATCAAAAAGCTTCCTAAACTGAAAAAGCGATTCTGCAAGTCTCAGCCTCGCAGGACAAAAGGAAAACGCATTTTCGAACCATGTCATTTTTCACATATGGCATGCACTTGACCACAATGTTTGTACATGTTGATGATGAAATAGGAGTTAATAAATCGTTTTTTTTTAAAATATAACTTTTTTCTACAAAATATGTTTTTATGAAAATATGTATTTTATTTTCATAATCATAATTTGATTAAAACTATATCAAATGAACATATCTGGTGTAGAAAGTCATAATTCAGTAAAAATCAAAAACTTCCACATGTTTGGCCAAGCCTTGTATGTGCTGTAATGAAAGAGTTTCCTAAGAGCTGAAAAAGCGATTCCGCAAGTCTCAGCCTCACAGGACGAAAGGAAAACGCATTTTCGATCCATGTCATTTTTCACATATCGCATGCTCTTGACCACAATGTTTTTACATGTTGATTATGAAATAGAACCTAATAAATCATGTTTTGACAATAAATGCGCTCTTTTGGTAAAAAATATGACAGTTTTTCTGAAAATATACTTTTTCATATTCAAAATTATAATTTGATGAAAAACTGTATCAAGTAAACATATCGTGTGTAGAAAGTCAAAATTTATCAAAAACAAATAATTTCCACATGATTGGTCTAGCAGTGTATGTGCTGTAATAAAAGAGTTTCCTAAGAGCTGAAAAAGATATTTCGCAAGTCTCAGCCTCGCAGGACGAAAGGAAAACTGTTTTTCGAATCATGTCATTTTTGCACATATCGCTTGCACTTGACCACCATGTTTTTACAAGTTGATTATGAAATAGAACTTAATAAATCATGTTTTGTCAAATATATCACTTATTTTAATTCAAAATATGTGTTTTTATGAAAATATGAATTTTTGCATAATCATAATCAAAATTAGATGATAAACTGTATAAAGTGAACATATCGGGTGTAGAAAGTCAAAATTTATCAAAAACAAATAATTTCCACATGTTTGGCCAATCCGTGTATGTGCTGTAATGAAAGAGCTTCCTAAGAGCTGAAAAAGCGATTCCGCAAGTCTCAGCCTCGCAGGACGAAAGAAAAACGGTTTTTCGAATCATGTCATTTTTGCACATATCGCATGCTCTTGACCACAATGTTTGTACATGTTTATGATAATTTAGGACATAATAAATCATGTTTTGTCAAAAAAAATAACTTTTTTGTTAAACAAAAAGAGTTATGAAAATATTAATATTTATCCTTATGATTATAATTTGATTAAGAACTATATAAAGAAAAAATATCGGGTCTAGAAAGTCATAATTCATCAAAAAAAAAGTTCCACATGTTTGGCCAAGCCTTGTATGTGCTGTAATGAAAGAGTTTCCTAAGAGCTGAAAAAGCGATTCCGCAAGTCTCAGCCTCGCAGGACGAAGGGAAAACGCATTTTCGATCCATGTCATTTTTGCACATATCGCATGCTCTTGACCACAATGTTTTTACATGTTGAATATGAAATAGAACCTAATAAATCATGTTTTGACAATAAATGCGCTCTTTTGGTAAAAAATATGACAGTTTTTCTGAAAATATACTTTTTCATATTCAAAATTATAATTTGATGAAAACTGTATAAAGTAAACATATCGGGTGTAGAAAGTCAAAATTTATCAAAAACAAATAATTTCCACATGATTGGTCTAGCAGTGTATGTGCTGTAATAAAGAGTTTCCTAAGAGCTGAAAAAGCTATTTCGCAAGTCTCAGCCTCGCAGGACGAAAGGAAAACGGTTTTTCGAATCATGTCATTTTTGCACATATCGCATGCACTTGACAACATGTTTTTACATGTTGATATGAAATAGAATAATAAATCATGTTTTGTCAAATATATCACTTTTTTTATTCAAAATATGAGTTTTTATGAAAATATGAATTTTCATATTCATAATCAAATTAGATGATAAACTGTATAAAGTGAACATATCGGGTGTAGAAAGTCAAAATTTATCAAAAACAAATAATTTCCACATGATTGGTCTAGCAGTGTATGTGCTGTAATGAAAGAGTTTCCTAAGAGCTGAAAAAGCGATTCCGCAAGTCTCAGCCTCGCAGGACGAAGGAAAACGTTTTTCGAATCATGTCATTTTTGCACATATCGCATGCACTTGACCACAATGTTTTTACATGTTGATATGAAATAGAACTAATAAATCATGTTTTGACAATAAATCGCTTTTTTTAAAAATATGAGTTTTTTGAAAATATGATTTTCATATTCAAATTATAATTTGATGAAAAACTGTATAAAGTAAACATATCGGGTGTAGAAAGTCAAAATTTATCAAAAACAAATAATTTCACATGATTGGTCAGCAGTGTATGTGCTGTAATGAAAAGCTTCCTAAACTGAAAAAGCGATTCTGCAAGTCTCAGCCTCGCAGGACAAAAGGAAAACGCATTTTCGAACCATGTCATTTTTCACATATGGCATGCACTTGACCACAATGTTTGTACATGTTGATGATGAAATAGGAGTTAATAAATCGTTTTTTTTTAAAAATATAACTTTTTTCTACAAAATATGTTTTTATGAAAATATGTATTTTTATTTTCATAATCATAATTTGATTAAAAACTATATCAAATGAACATATCTGGTGTAGAAAGTCATAATTCAGTAAAAATCAAAAACTTCCACATGTTTGGCCAAGCCTTGTATGTGCTGTAATGAAAGAGTTTCCTAAGAGCTGAAAAAGCGATTCCGCAAGTCTCAGCCTCACAGGACGAAAGGAAAACGCATTTTCGATCCATGTCATTTTTCACATATCGCATGCTCTTGACCACAATGTTTTTACATGTTGATTATGAAATAGAACCTAATAAATCATGTTTTGACAATAAATGCGCTCTTTTGGTAAAAAAATATGACAGTTTTTCTGAAAATATACTTTTCATATTCAAAATTATAATTTGATGAAAAACTGTATCAAGTAAACATATCGTGTGTAGAAAGTCAAAATTTATCAAAAACAAATAATTTCCACATGATTGGTCTAGCAGTGTATGTGCTGTAATAAAAGAGTTTCCTAAGAGCTGAAAAAGATATTTCGCAAGTCTCAGCCTCGCAGGACGAAAGGAAAACTGTTTTTCGAATCATGTCATTTTTGCACATATCGCTTGCACTTGACCACCATGTTTTTACAAGTTGATTATGAAATAGAACTTAATAAATCATGTTTTGTCAAATATATCACTTATTTTAATTCAAAATATGTGTTTTTATGAAAATATGAATTTTGCATAATCATAATCAAAATTAGATGATAAACTGTATAAAGTGAACATATCGGGTGTAGAAAGTCAAAATTTATCAAAAACAAATAATTTCCACATGTTTGGCCAATCCGTGTATGTGCTGTAATGAAAGAGCTTCCTAAGAGCTGAAAAAGCGATTCCGCAAGTCTCAGCCTCGCAGGACGAAAGAAAAACGGTTTTTCGAATCATGTCATTTTTGCACATATCGCATGCTCTTGACCACAATGTTTGTACATGTTTATGATAATTTAGGACATAATAAATCATGTTTTGTCAAAAAAATAACTTTTTTGTTAAACAAAAAGAGTTATGAAAATATTAATATTTATCCTTATGATTATAATTTGATTAAGAACTATATAAAGAAAAATATCGGGTCTAGAAAGTCATAATTCATCAAAAAAAAAGTTCCACATGTTTGGCCAAGCCTTGTATGTGCTGTAATGAAAGAGTTTCCTAAGAGCTGAAAAAGCGATTCCGCAAGTCTCAGCCTCGCAGGACGAAGGGAAAACGCATTTTCGATCCATGTCATTTTTGCACATATCGCATGCTCTTGACCACAATGTTTTTACATGTTGAATATGAAATAGAACCTAATAAATCATGTTTTGACAATAAATGCGCTCTTTTGGTAAAAAATATGACAGTTTTTCTGAAAATATACTTTTTCATATTCAAATTATAATTTGATGAAAAACTGTATAAAGTAAACATATCGGGTGTAGAAAGTCAAAATTTATCAAAAACAAATAATTTCCACATGATTGGTCTAGCAGTGTATGTGCTGTAATAAAAGAGTTTCCTAAGAGCTGAAAAAGCTATTTCGCAAGTCTCAGCCTCGCAGGACGAAAGGAAAACGGTTTTTCGAATCATGTCATTTTTGCACATATCGCATGCACTTGACCACCATGTTTTTACATGTTGATTTGAAATAGAACGTAATAAATCATGTTTTGTCAAATATATCACTTTTTTTAATTCAAAATATGAGTTTTTATGAAAATATGAATTTTCATATTCATAATCAAAATTAGATGATAAACTGTATAAAGTGAACATATCGGGTGTAGAAAGTCAAAATTTATCAAAAACAAATAATTTCCACATGATTGGTCTAGCAGTGTATGTGCTGTAATAAAAGAGTTTCCTAAGAGCTGAAAAAGCTATTTCGCAAGTCTCAGCCTCGCAGGACGAAAGGAAAACGGTTTTTCGAATCATGTCATTTTTGCACATATCGCATGCACTTGACCACCAAGTTTTTACATGTTGATTATGAAATAGAACGTAATAAATCATGTTTTGTCAAATATATCACTTTTTTTAATTCAAAATATGAGTTTTTATGAAAATATGAATTTTCATATTCATAATCAAAATTAGATGATAAACTGTATAAAGTGAACATATCGGGTGTAGAAAGTCAAAATTTATCAAAAACAAATAATTTCCACATGATTGGTCTAGCAGTGTATGTGCTGTAATGAAAGAGCTTCCTAAAAACTGAAAAAGCGATTCTGCAAGTCTCAGCCTCGCAGGACAAAAGGAAAACGGTTTTCGAACCGTCATTTTTCACATATGGCATGCACTTGACCACAATGTTTGTACATGTTGATGATGAAATAGGAGTTAATAAATCATGTTTTTTTTAAAAAATATAACTTTTTTCTACAAAATATGAGTTTTTATGAAAATATGTATTTTCATTTCATAATCATAATTTGATTAAAAACTATATCAAATGAACATATCGGGTGTAGAAAGTCATAATTCAGTAAAAATCAAAAACTTCCACATGTTTAGCTAAGCCGTGTATGTGCTGTAATGAAAGAGCTTCCTAAGAGCTGAAAAAGCGATTCCTCAAGTCTCAGCCTCGCAGGACGAAAGGAAAACGGTTTTTCGAATCATGTCATTTTTGCACATATCGCATGCTCTTGACCACAATGTTTGTCCATGTTTATGATAAATTAAGACATAATAAATCATGTTTTGTCAAAAAAATAACTTTTTTGTTAAACAAAATGAGATGAAAATATTAATATTTATCCTTATGATCATAATTTGATTAAGAACTATATAAAGAGAACATATCGGGTCTAGAAAGTCATAATTCATCAAAAAAAAAAGTTCCACATGTTTGGCCAAGCCGTGTATGTGCTGTAATGAAAGAGTTTCCTAAGACCTGAAAAAGCGATTCCGCAAGTCTCAGCCTCGCAGGACGAAGGTAAAACGAATTTTCGATCCATGTCATTTTTGCACATATCGCATGCTCTTGACCACAATGTTTTTACATGTTGATTATGAAATAGAACCTAATAAATCATGTTTTGACAATAAATGCGCTCTTTTGGTAAAAAATATGACAGTTTTCTGAAAATATACTTTTTCATATTCAAAATTATAATTTGATGAAAAACTGTATCAAGTAAACATATCGTGTGTAGAAAGTCAAAATTTATCAAAAACAAATAATTTCCACATGATTGGTCTAGCAGTGTATGTGCTGTAATAAAAGAGTTTCCTAAGAGCTGAAAAAGCTATTCGCAAGTCTCAGCCTCGCAGGACGAAAGGAAAACGGTTTTTCGAATCATGTCATTTTTGCACATATCGCATGCACTTGACCACCATGTTTTTACATGTTGATTATGAAATAGATCGTAATAAATCATGTTTTGTCAAATATATCACTTTTTTTAATTCAAAATGAGTTTTTATGAAAATATGAATTTTCATATTCATAATCAAAATTAGATGATAAACTGTATAAAGTGAACATATCGGGTGTAGAAAGTCAAAATTTATCAAAAACAAATAATTTTCACATGATTGGTCCAGCAGTGTATGTGCTGTAATGAAAGAGCTTCCTAAAAGCTGAAAAAGCGATTCCGCAAGTCTCAGCCTCGCAGGACGAAAGGAAAACGGTTTTTCGGATCATGTCATTTTTGCACATAACGCATGCACTTGACAACAATGTTTTTACATGTTTATGATAATATAGGACATATTAAATTATGTTTTGTTAAATATATCACTTTTTTTATTCAAAATATGCGTTTTTATGAAATATGAATTTTCATCTTTAGCATCATAATTTGATGATAAACTGTATGAAGTGAACATATCGGGTGTAGAAAGTCAAAATAAATCAAAAACAAATAATTTCCACATGATTGGTCTAGCAGTGTATGTGCTGTAATGAAAGAGTTTCCTAAGACCTGAAAAAGCGATTCCGCAAGTCTCAGCCTCGCAGGACGAAGGTAAAACGCATTTTCGATCCATGTCATTTTTGCACATATCGCATGCTCTTGACCACAATGTTTTTACATGTTGATTATGAAATAGAACCTAATAAATCATGTTTTGACAATAAATGCGCTCTTTTGGTAAAAAATATGACAGTTTTTCTGAAAATATACTTTTTCATATTCAAAATTATAATTTGATGAAAAACTGTATCAAGTAAACATATCGTGTGTAGAAAGTCAAAATTTATCAAAAACAAATAATTTCCACATGATTGGTCTAGCAGTGTATGTGCTGTAATAAAAGAGTTTCCTAAGAGCTGAAAAAGCTATTTCGCAAGTCTCAGCCTCGCAGGACGAAAGGAAAACGGTTTTTCGAATCATGTCATTTTTGCACATATCGCATGCACTTGACCACCATGTTTTACATGTTGATTATGAAATAGATCGTAATAAATCATGTTTTGTCAAATATATCACTTTTTTTAATTCAAAATATGAGTTTTTATGAAAATATGAATTTTCATATTCATAATCAAAATTAGATGATAAACTGTATAAAGTGAACATATCGGGTGTAGAAAGTCAAAATTTATCAAAAACAAATAATTTTCACATGATTGGTCCAGCAGTGTATGTGCTGTAATGAAAGAGCTTCCTAAAAGCTGAAAAAGCGATTCTACAAGTCTCAGCCTCGCAGGACGAAAGGAAAACGGTTTTTCGGATCATGTCATTTTTGCACATAACGCATGCACTTGACAACAATGTTTTTACATGTTTATGATAATATAGGACATATTAAATTATGTTTTGTTAAATATATCACTTTTTTTATTCAAAATATGCGTTTTATGAAAATATGAATTTTCATCTTTAGCATCATAATTTGATGATAAACTGTATGAAGTGAACATATCGGGTGTAGAAAGTCAAAAATAATCAAAAACAAATAATTTCCACATGATTGGTCTAGCAGTGTATGTGCTGTAATGAAAGAGCTTCCTAAGAGCTGAAAAAGCGATTCCGCAAGTCTCAGCCTTACAGGACGAAAGGAAAACGGTTTTTCAAACCATGTCATTTTTCACATATGCATGCACTTGACACAATGTTTGTACATGTTGATTATGAAATAGGACTTAATAATGTCATGATTTGTCAAAATAGCACTTTTTGTTAGACAAAATATGAGTTATTATGAAAATATGAATTTTCATAATCATAATTTTAATTTCATGAAAAACTGTATAAAGTGAAATTATAGGGTGTAGAAAGTCATAATTCAGTAAAAAACTAAAACTTCCACATGTTTGGCCTAGCCGTGTATGTGCTGTAATGAAAGAGTTTCCTAAGAGCTGAAAAAGCGATTCTGCAAGTCTCAGCCTCGCAGGACGAAAGGAAAACGGTTTTTCGAACCATGTCATTTTTGCACATATCGCATGCACTTGACAACAATGTTTTTACATGTTTATGATAATATAGGACATAATAAATTATGTTTTGTCAAAAAAACACTTTTTTGTTATACAAAATGTTATTATGAAAATATGAATTTTCATCTTCATGATCATAATTTGATTAACAACTGTAAAAACTGAACATATCGGGTGTAGAAAGTCAAAATAATTAAAAACAAATAATTTCCACATGTTCGGCCAAGCCGTGTATGTGCTGTAATGAAAGAGCTTCGTAGGAGCTGAAAAAGCGATTCTGCAAGTCTCAGCCTCGCAGGACGAAAGGAAAACGCATTTTCGAACCATGTCATTTTTCACATATCGCATGCTTTTTACCACAATGTTTTGCCTGTTGATGATGAAATAGGAGTTAATAAATCATGTTTTGTCAAAAAAGAGCACTTTTTGTTAAACAAAAAATGAGTTATTATGAAAATATGAATTTTCATAATCATAATTTTAATTTGATGAAAAACTGTATGAAGTGAAAATATCAGGTGTAGAAAAAATAATTCAGTAAAAAACAAAAACTTTCACGTTTGGCCAAGCCGTGTATGTGCTGTAATGAAAGAGCTTCCTAAGAGCTGAAAAAGCGATTCCGCAAGTCTCAGCCTCGCAGGACGAAAGGAAAACGCATTTTCGAACCATGTCATTTTTGCACATATCTTATGCTCTTGACAATGTTTTTTACCTGGTGATAATGAAATAGGACTTAATAAATCATGTTTTCTCATAAATATAACTTTTTTTCTACAAAATATGAGATTTTATGAAAATGTGAATTTTCATCTTCAGCATCATAATTTGATTAAAAACTGTATAAAGTGAACATATCGGGTGTACAAAGTCATAATTCATTAAAAAAAAAAGTTCCACATTTTTGGCCAATCCGTATATGTGCTGTAATGAAAGAGCTTATTAAGAGCTGCAAAAGCGATCCTCAAGTCTCAGCCTCGCAGGACGAAAGGAAAACGCATTTTCGAACCATGTCATTTTTGCACATATCGCATGCTCTTGACCACAATGTTTGTACATGTTAATGATGAAATAGGACTTAATAAATCATGTTTTGTCAAAAAGAGCACTTTTTGTTAAACAAAATGAGTTATTATGAAAATATGAATTTTCATAATCATAATTTTAATTTCATGAAAAACTGTATAAAGTTTATGACTTTATGTAGAAAGTCATAATCAGTAAAAACTAAAACTTCCACATGTTTTGCCAAGCCGTATATGTGCTGTAATGAAAGAGCTTCCTAAAAGCTGAAAAGTGATTCCGCAAGTCTCAGCCTCGCAGGACGAAAGAAAAACGGTTTTTCGAATCATGTCATTTTTGCACATATCGCATGCACTTGACAACAATGTTTCTACATGTTTATGATAATATAGGACAATTAATTATGTTTTGTCAAATATATCACTTTTTTTTATTCAAAATATGCGTTTTAATGAAAATATGAATTTTCATCTTCAGCATCATAATTTGATGATAAACTGTATAAAGTAAACATATCGGGTGTAGAAAGTCAAAATTTATCAAAAACAAATAATTTCCACATGATTGGTCTAGCAGTGTATGTGCTGTAATGAAAGAGCTTCCTAAAAGCTAAAAAGCGATTCCGCAAGTCTCAGTCTTACAGGACGAAAGGAAAACGCATTTTCGAACCATGTCATTTTTGCACATATCTTATGCTCTTGACAATGTTTTTACATGGTGATATGAAATAGGACTTAATAAATCATGTTTTCTCATAAATATAACTTTTTTTCTACAAAATATGAGTTTGTATGAAAATATGAATTTTCATATTCATAATCATAATTTGATGAAAAACTGTATAAAGTGAACATATCAGGTGTAGAAAGTCATAATTCAGTAAAAAACAAAACTTCCACATGTTTGGCCAATCTGTAAATGTGCTGTAATGAAAGAGCTTCCTAAGAGCTGAAAAAGCGATTCTGCAAGTCTCAGCCTCGCAGGACGAAAGGAAAACGCATTGTCGAACCATGTCATTTTTCACATATCGCATGCTCTTGACCACAATGTTTGTACATGTTGATGATGAAATAGGACCTAATAATCATGTTTTGACTATAAATGCCTCTTTTCGTAAAATATGATAGTTATTCTGAAAATATACTTTTTCATATACATAATAATTTGATAAAAACTGTAAAAGTAACAATCGGTTGTAGAAAGTCATAATACATCAAAAAACTAAAAGTTCCACATGTTTGGTCAGGCTGTGAATGTTCTGTAATGAAAAGTTTCTAGACCTGAAAAGCGATTCGCAAGTCTCAGCCTCGCAGGACGAAAGTATAAACCATTTTCGAACCATGTCATTTTTGCACATATCGCATGCTCTTGACAATGTTTTTACATGTTGATAATGAAATAGGACTAATAAATCATGTTTTTCATAAATAACTTTTTTTCTACAAAATATGAGTTTTATGAAAATATGAATTTTCATCTTCAGATCATAATTTGATAAAAACTGTATAAAGTAACATATCGGGTGTAGAAAGTCATAATTCATAAAACAAAATTCCACATGTTTGGCCAAGCTGTTATGTGCTGTAATGAAAGAGTTTCCTAAGAGCTGAAAAAGCGATTCTGCAAGTCTCAGCCTCGCAGGACGAAAGGAAAACGCATTTTCGAACCATGTCATTTTTCACATATCCATGCTCTTGACCACAATGTTTTTACATGTTGATTATGAATAGGACCTAATAAATCATGTTTTGAATAATGCTTTTTTTAAAAATATGTTATCGAAAATTATTTTCATATTCATAATCATAATTTGATTAAAAACTGTAAAAAGTAAACATATCGGGTGTAGAAAGTCATAATTCATCAAAAACTAAAAATTCCACATGTTGGCCAAGCGTGTATGTCTGTAATGAAAGAGTTTCCTAAGAGCTGAAAAAGCCGATTCTGCAAGTCTCAGCCTCGCAGGACGAAAGGAAAAACGCATTTTTCGAACCATGTCATTTTTGCACATATGCATGCCTTGACACAATGTTTTTACATGTTGATGATGAAATATAGACTTAATAAATCATGTTTTCATAATATAACTTTTTTTCTACAAAATATGAGATTTTATGAAAATATGAATTTTCATCTTCAGCATCATAATTTGAAAAAAAAAGGTATAAAGTGAACATATCGGGTTGTAGAAAGTCATAATTCAGTAAAAAAACAAAACTTCCACAGTTTGGCCAGCGTGTATGTGCTGTAATGAAAGAGCTTCCTAAGAGCTGAAAAAGGATTCCGCAAGTCTCAGCCTCGCAGGACGAAAGAAAAACGGTTTTTCGAATCATGTCATTTTTGCACATATCGCATGCACTTGACAACAATGTTTTTACATGTTATGATAATATAGGACATAATAAATTTGTTTTGTCAAATATACTTTTTTTATTCAAAATATGCGTTTTTATGAAAATGAATTTTCATCTCATATAATTGATGAAAACTGTATAAAGTGAACATATCGGGTGTAGAAAGTCATAATTCATAAAAAATAAAACTTCCACATGTTTGGCCAAGCC
>JBCEWE010001722.1:0-12500 GCA_039877035.1 Silurus lanzhouensis
AAGCATCTTTTTTTTTATCTAGTGGGACAAATTCTTTGTACTTCATGTTGAACTATGCTGTCAGTTAAACAGTGTTTTATTGCACTGGTATTAATATATGTATTTTTTGCCAGGAGCCTCCAGGAACATCTACAATATGATCACCAGCACCCTGAAGTCTTTTCTGGAGACAGCAGTCTGAGGTTCTGAGAACAGCTGGTATGGTTATGATCTCTGCCTGCTACTGGAATACATTTCAGCCTGGATCTTCTGTGTGCACAACTGGGCTGGACTTGGACATTCCAATATTATACGGTATGAATGCAAAACATCTTCAACATATTTCATTCTCAGTTTTTAATACTTGAATCCAATGATCAGAATTACGATTTTTTCTCTATAACATCAGCGCTGAGAGGATTTCGGTCGCAAAGTTGATATTTACGCCATTTTTATATCTAATTTTAACACAATAAGATCTCAGAGTGAAAAACTGGGTAATTGTTGATATGGTGATGTTTCTGTGAGGAAATTTCTATTTTGCATTTATAAATAAAGTTTCCAGGATCAGTGTCAGACAGTCAGAGAGAATTCTGTAACTTTAGCTGTAAGTATTTCACCATGAGAGGGTCTTTTTTAGGAAGTGGTAGCTTAGTGGTGAAGGCTCTGGATTACTGATGGGAAGGCCGGGGGTTCAAGCCCAGGATCACCAAGTTCCACTTTAGGCCCTTAGCAAGACCCCTAACTCTCTGTGCTCCAGGGGTGCTGTAGTCATGGCTGACCCAGTGCTCTGCCCCCGGCTTTCTCAGTGGTGTAAAGTACATTATAAAGCATCATTACCTTTAGGACCTAGTTCTTATTCCTGACTTTTTCCATTAAGGGTCAAAGTTCTAGTGGTTGTTTGAAACATTGCAAGTTCCCATTCTTGTATAAACTCATAATTGATCGTAAAACCACAATGGCTGCTTCATAACCACCACAAAGACCCTCAACATATCCATTTCTCCTCTTTTTTATTTACTAGGAAGGATCTTTGGCTGATCCTGAACAATTGGCTGAGGCAAGCAAGAACAGAGCAAACACCGTTCCGAGACGTCTGTGTAGCAGCAGTTTTCAGGCTACTTGGTAAGTTTACTGTAAATCCTGTTTCAGAGCAACATCTCACATTATTCCTGGATCCTTCAGCTTTTCACTTGTGGTCTTTGCCTTCTCAAACAGGGCGACTTGGTCAACTAGGACTTAAGGAGAACCTGCCAATGTCATTTCAAATTCTGGCAAAAAGCATTAATCAGTTTGTAACACAACAACTCTCAAAAGGTATTTCTAAGCATCAATTAAAGATGTTTTATCGACCTAATCTTTATTCTCAGATGTTTAGTTTTGTGCTTCAGCAAGTCCTAATTTTGTATTGGATGTTGTGTGCAGGTATGCCATGGGAAGTGCAGCTCTCAGTCATCTATGCCATTCATGATCTGGCACCCAGCAACCCTGAAGCAGCTCTGAAGACTTTGGAATCATGGAGGAAAACAGCACACAGCGCGTTCCCCAGCCGTCATCAAATGCATTACGCAAATCAGCTTCCTTTGTCGTCAGACCGAGTCACAAAGATCATAATCGTGTTTTATCTCTTAAACTTTGTACATTCTGAAGACCCCCACAACAGCACAGAGCTCCTGGATTCTGTACCAGTCTTTGACATTGACAGCTTCGAGGATCTGTTTAAGCAACTTGAAGAGATGAAAAATGATTCAGGAATAGAGGAAGATGGTGAAATTCGAACGTTTCATCCACTTTATTGTGCATGTTGTTTTACCATCTTAAATTTATAATAAATTATAATTTAAAGTTTTATTTAAAGAAAAAGAATTTCAATCATGTCTAATGTCTCTTTATCACAGAAAGCATTCTGACATATAAAGCACTTAACAGTCTCACACCGCAGTATCTGAGTGAACTTCTGTACCAGTATGATCCTCCACGCCTACTTAGATCAAAAGGTGCTGGCTATCTGTTGGTTCCTCAAATAATGAAGACTACAGCAGGGGGCAGATCTTTCTCTTATAAAGCCCCACAGTTATGGAACAGCCTTCCAATCAGTGTTCGGGACTCGGACACAGTCTCAGTGTTCAAGTCGAGGCTGAACACATATTTATTTAGTCAAGCCTTTTATCAGTAGATTTTTCTTAGGTTAAGGTGCAGATCTGGAGGGAGCATGGATATAGAGTGTTTGATGAACTGTGATATTTGTATGCTGTCGTCCCCTCACATTCACACGGTCACTCGGGTTTGTTGACGGTGGTGTGGTGAGTCGTCTCTTATCCCAGAGATCCCTCATGTCTGTGTTACCTTCTGGTTCTCCCTTTTAGTTCTGCTGCCATAGCGAGTCTTGCCGGAGTCCAAACTGCACAGTGACATTAACTTTCATACACCAATAGTTACACTTAATAATCCATATCCTTCTCTTCCCGTCACCCTCTCTCTCTCTCTCTCTCTCTCTCTCTCTCTCTCTCGGTCGAGTTAAACATGCTCCTGAGGCTCCAGTGACCACTGTTCCTGCCCCTCTCCCCTCTGTGGATCTTCACACTTCTGTGCAGCTTGGGACGGTCTCTCATCAAAACCTTGGGTGGTTCCATGTAATTCCGGAGTAGAACGGGTGCTTTTGAGGACGGATTGGACTGTAGTTGGTGTCGGCGGTCTGCTGCACTGACTCGGGAGTGCAGTTTGCTTCTGATCGTCATCACTGCACCCTGCAACTTTGTATATCTGCTTCAAATGGACATTTGGTGCAACCCAGATGAGGATGGGTTCCCTCTTGAGTCTGGTTCCTCTCAAGGTTTCTTCCTTATGCCATCTCGGGGAGTTTTTCCTTGCCACAGTTGCTCATCAGGGACAAACATACATACAAAGAACATATTTACATTTAATCACCACATTATCTGTGTAAAGCTGCTTTGAGACAATGTTCATTGTTAAAAGCGCTATACAAATAAAAATGAATTGAATTAAATTCAATTACTGCCCCTCAATCACCGCCTGCTTCTTTTTTTTTTCCTTCAAAGTTTTACATTGTTCTGATATCAGATGCCCCAAGAAATTTACCTGTTGTACAAATTGCAGTTTAGACACAGAAGCTTTGTGTATGTAAAAAAATTGTTTTATTTAAGACTGCATGAAACACAGATGAGGAAAATATTCTTGTATTCATTAATATTCTGATTTAAAGTCTATTCTAAAAGTTTTAAATACTGTAATAATGTCTGGGTTTTCAGAGATCCGAGATTTTGTAACATCTCATTTTTTGAGTCACATGATATGTTTTAACAATATTTGACTATATAGTTGTGTATAATTTGGGGATTTGTGTTATTTGTAATTCGAAATTTGGTAATGTTTGTTTATAACTTGGTTTATTTAAAAAAGCAACATTTGATGTAAAATTCCCTTTACAAGTGTAGTACAGTGTAATTCATCGTGATACCGCTAGAGGGAGCTAAAGGTTAGTAGAACATTACTGCCATCTACTGGACATCGAACACTTTTTAAAATGAAGTGGAAGATTAAACAGTACTGTATGATAAAGAAGTGTTTAAAGACATTTATGTGCAGGAAGACCAGATGTAATTATTCTTACTGTTTGTGTTTCATTTATAATGTGACCCAGACAGCACCTATTTTATAGTTTCACTGGAAACAATTTAAAATAAGGCTACTGTTTAGATACAAGCCGTGTAACAGACACTGTCTTTCATTAAAGCCTGTGTAAAGTTCATTTACGGCTTATAGACAGGTGCGGCTTATTTATGTTCAAAATAAACATATTACGGAAATTACGAAATTGCGGTAGGTTTTTGCTAAACTTTTTCTACTTTAAAACCAAAGAAAATCATTGACACTTTTCTTTCACTTGAACAAGCTTTTTTCTTGAAGAATTTACTTTAATTAAAGTCCACAGCAGCAGGTGTGCTAAACTGATTTGGTGAGACGGATAACAACCTTCATCTTCTTCTACACAGCACTGAATATCAACACCTCATACCATAACCATGCACGCACGCACGCACACACGCACACACACGCATGCACACACACGCACAGGCACACGCACACACACACACACACACACAAACAAGACTTTGTCTTACACTTCCAGTGACTGTAGCTGAAGCAGAAAGAAGCTTTTTAAAACTGAAACTAATGAAATCATACCTGAGATCCACCATGTCACAAGAGCACTTCAGCAGCCTCGCTGTCATAAACATCTACCATACAAGTGCTGGTCAGATTTGCAACGATGATGTAATTGATGACTTTGCATCAAACAAAGCAAGAAAGGTCTGTTTTTAGTGAAATTACTTTGTAGTGAAAAATTTATTTAATTTGTTTGTTGTGTGAATTGCCAATGGCCAATTTGTTTATTGATCATTGTGTGAATTGCCAATATATTTTATTTATGTATTTACTGTACATTCGTATTAAAGATAAAGTAAGTGCAGATTGTTGTCAGTTATTTATCTTTTTAGGTGGCAGCAGGATGGGGGCAGGTCATGACGTGGAAAGGAGACTCTCTGCTTGCAGGCTTCCTGTGACGTAGCTTCCTGTGTTTGACTTGTATTTCTCTCTGCATTTTTAAACAAACTTTACTATTTATCTCTCCTTTTTTCCTCTTTTAATAATCCTAAATTGTTTTTTGTCCTCCTGACTTCTGCCTGTAGTTAGTTTACTCGACTATCACTAGTGTTGACTATATTCATTCCCTCTCACTTTATCACATCTCTGCATCTGAACTCTATCTGCTATTATAAGCACTATGCCGGCTGTGTGTCTGCCTTTGAGCACAGGTGACGATTAGTTCGAGTTGAGAACGGTGCAGATAAAGATGGAGGCTTTTCAGAAACAGGTAAAGCATGCCCAGTTGCTAGAGCGGAAAGCGGTGCTGGAAACATCCCGGGCGGACGCTCACTCATCTCAGGTAAATTCCTGGGTTGAACCTAACGCTCCCAGCACCTCAACTCTGCGTGTTTCTCGAAGTGTCGGCTGCAGGGATGTTCTACTATAATGATCAGGCCGTGTACAACCAGACTCCATTCCCAATGGTCCCTCTATTGCAGCAACATCCATCTACCAAGAGGAAGAGGAAAACGGTGCGTGTGCTTACTCTTTGTTTCAGTACTGGTTCATTTACTGAGTAAATGTGCTATCATGTGCTATTTATTTCCCATTAAGATCGTTGTCCGAGATCCTAACCAGGACAACAAGGACATCACGGAGAAGATCATTTTAGAAGCTGGCAGGAGTCGGAAGCCCACTCTGCCAGTGGGAAATGTCTTTTCCGTCCCTATGCCTCTGCAGGTAACAGTCAAACACACACATTCATAGAGCAAGCAGATTCTTCTGGCTAATAGCTCACCAGCCTTCCTCCTTATATTTACCTGTATTACCATTTCCCTTTTCCACTATTTTTACTCATGTGAGCCCGGTCCTGCACAAGCCGTCACACCAAAGCCAGGTGCCAACACTGGAGTGTTTCTTTAAATAACTATATATAAAAATAGAAATGCTGTCGTTCACTTCGGTGAATGTGTGAAACCTACATTTACACTACAAATTCACAGTAATCCTGGTGTTTTATGATTAATTGGGTGTGTTTGTGTGTTAGGATAAGCCAGAGCTCGCTTTCCAGCAGTCTGACTTTGACCTTGAGCCAGTCTCAACCACAGTCGAGAATTCCAGTGTGTCTCCTGTGATTGTGGAGCATCTGGCTTCAGCAGAAACACCAGCAGATGAGATCGAAGCGCAGGAAGCCGAGCGCGAACAACGAACCCGAGCCCAGCTCTGAGGAGGAAAGCAACGATGGGGTCCTTTCACCTGTGGAAGAGCCCAACAACAACACCATGCACAGTGAGACCTACTTCTTCTGACTCGCACACTTCATCATGTTTTTCACTACTTTTCATGTCTGCTTTTGCTCGTTCCTTCCTCAGAGCCAGAGATGGAGAATAAGAGGATACAATATAGTAGAGACTTTCTTTTGAGCATCCAGTTCATGCTTGATTGTATGCAGAAGCCAGAGGGGCTTCCACCCATACCTGATGTGGTGCTACACAAGTAAGCCCCTGACATGTGGGCTTTATTTTAACTTTAAAACCAAATAAGGAATATTGTTTCACAGATCATCAGTAATATATAAATTATATCAGTAATATCTTAAATATTTTGCCTTCTTTTTTTCCTTTATAACGTTTGCCCTTTTAGCAGCCGAATGCAATTTGGAGGCGCCTCCACCCTGCAAGTTCCTCTTGAATGTGCTTATGAATGAAGAGGTAGAGTTGAAGAAGGCTGAGGATGCCTGGAAGCCTTCCATGAAAAGAAGGAATTCCACAGAGGACCCCGAAACCCAGAAAACTGAGGTTAACACATGACTCTGCAGTTGCACACTGTCGTTGCAGAAAGATCTACATTTCACACTCGCTGTCTGTGCAATAAATTGGTTGTTGGATGCAGATATTATTTTAAAATACAGTCGTGCTGATGTTGTGATAGCGAGATTTTAAGGCGTACTTTGGAAGCTTTCCCAGGGCCATTCAACTGCTACAAAACCTATGTTCCTCTCAAAACACCTTTCTCCTACTTCCTGGAACTGGTCAGTGAAACAGAATCAGTTAGAATAATAAAATGACTTTTATTTCCCTCGATATTCACTGATGTCTTTTCCCTCAGACCACAACATTGTACGACTCAACCGATGCAGCTGCAGTGGTGCATAAGCAGATATTTCCTGATCTATTCCATAATTGTCACAAATCAGGTGGTCAATATCCTCTGATTCCCACCGTCATGTGCATCTGTGAGAGTGGCAGGTGTGGATACTATGGAGTGCTCTGTCCTGTGGAAGTCACATCGCCAACAAGATCATGACTGCTGTTTCCTGTCTTCATGTCTGCCATCCCAAAGTGGCCTCTGTTGTGATGTCAGTGTTTCCAGATGACTCTAGAGATCCAGAACTTCCGAGTTGTGTTACCTGTAGAGCGTACAAATTGAAGAACCAGAGCAAGGTGAAACCACCACCATGTTTCACCTGCAATCAGCTGTTTTGTCTACCTAAACACACAAAATAAAAATACTCCTGGTAACTGTGCTGAGACTGAAGCCAGAAGTAAATACTTGATTGCTACAAATAATATGGCCACAATTTCCAACAGCCACTAGTTAAAACATTTAGTACAAACAATGACAGATTACTTTGATGGATTGATGACAGGATGAATGGAAAAAATATCTGAGGAAAACAGAAGTCGCTACAGCATCAAACAAGTTTATGATGATGATACTATAAAAGCATTCAGTGTAAATTCACAGTGATCAGTGTTCTAGTTTTTTGCTTATTTGTTTATTGTTAGTTGTTTGTTATTTATTTGGTTATTTGTAATACTTTTATCTCTTCGCTTTCTCTATAATGTCAATGTGGATAACGAGGATTTTGTGCTCAACAAGACATGCACAACATGAAATAAAATTTGATCACAGTGTTCTAGTCTTGTACTTATTTGTTTGGTATTGTTATTTGTTATTTATTTCTTCTTCTTCTTTTGGCTTCTCCCATTAGGGGTCACCACAGCGGATCATCTGTCTCCATCCCCCCCCGTCCTCTACATCTGCCTCTTTCATACCAACTACATGCATGTCTTCCTTCACCACATCCATAAACCTCTCCTTGGTCTTCCTCTTTTCCTCCTTGCTGGTGTCTCCATCCTCAGCATTCTCCTACTGATATGCCCCATGTCCCTCCTCTGCACATGTCCAAACCATCTCAATCTCACCTCCTCACCTTGTCTCCAAAACGTCCTACATGCACTGTCCCTCTAATAAACTCATTTCTAATCCTGTCCATCATCGTCACTCCTAACGAACATCTCAACATCTTCAGCTCTGCTAAATCCAGCTCACCTCCTGTCTTTTACTCAATGCCATTGTCTCTAAACCATACATACTCTCCCTTATCACTTCTGCAGTAGTTCCCAATCATCCAGCACCTCTTCACCACCACCGAGACCCTGTCTGACCTCCTCCCTGAATCTCACACTACACTCTTCCTCTTCAGTTTTCACCATCTTATTCTTCTTTCAGTCTTCACTTTCCTCCTCTTCTTCTTCACCTCCAAAACCATCCTACAGACCACCATCCGATGCTGTCTAGCTACACTGTCCCCTGCCATCACCTTCCTGTCTCCAATCTCCTTCAGGTTGCATCTCCTACATAGAACATCGTCCACCTGTGTGCACCTTCCTCCACTCTTATACATCACTCTATGATCCTCCTTCTTCTTAAAATACGTGTTCACCACTGCCATTTAGCAAAATCCATCCTTTTAGCAAAATCCACCACCATCTGCCCTTCCACATTCCTCTCCTTAAAGCCATGTTTTATGCTGGATGTCATTCATAACACATAAGAGTGAGCTGACTTGTGCAACACTAATGACTGTGTTCTTCATTAAACACTGTAAACCCACACACACACACACACACACACACACACACACACACACACACACACACTACACTTCCACTCTAAGTCTATAATGTATTTAAATACTAAAGTTATAATATTTCTGTGTGATTTATCAGAAGTATTTAGTGTATGATTTTAGACATTAAGGGATCTCACTGACTCAAAATATCAAGAAAATAAAAAGATAATAAAAATTATAAATAAGTGTTGTTTATAATTGAATAATGCATAATTTCCTTATTGTTCCTTATATTATGCTAAATGCTGTTCTGTATCACTAGATGATATTGTGTAAAAGGTTTGTGAAGATCGATGATCTCTGATCATGTAAAGGTTTTATATGAGAGATTGAAAATCAGGAAGCTCTTGAAGCTGGAATTAAACTTAGAAACACTGAAGTCCATCTCACCATGTCCTCAAAGCTTTGACCTCGATTGTACTCTTTGGTTCCTGGAAACTGGATGTTCAAAGGTTCCTTAAGGTTGTTATTGGTAAGATGGAGCCTGTTACCTTCATTAGCAAACACTTTTTCATCCTCATACACCATCAGCACCAGTTCATCTTCGAGGGAGTCACAGGTGAACTCCTTAAAAACACCAATCACCTACACATACATGTGATCTGGGCGGTAGAACTCCTGCCACTCCTCTAATATCTCAGGTTCATTTCTGTATGATGTTTCTGCCAAGGATCCGATGAGTGTGGGTGTGGATGAGTGTGTAATGGTCAGTGATATGAGCGTCATGGTCAGTGATTTGAGTGTGATGGTCAGTGATGAGTGTGTTATGGTCAGTGGTGAGTGTGATGGTCAGTGATGTGAGTGTGATGGTCAGTGATGAGTGTGTTATGGTCAGTGGTGAGTGTGATGGTCAGTGATGTGAGTGTGATGGTCAGTGATGTGAGCATGATGGTCAGTGATGAGTGTGATGGTCAGTGATGTGAGTGTGATGGTCAGTGATGAGTGTGATGGTCAGTGATGTGAGTGTGATGGTCAAGTGTGATGGTCAGTGATGTGAGTGTGATGGTCAGTGATGTGAGTGTGATGGTCAGTGATGAGTGTGATGGAGTGTGATGGTCAGTGATGTGAGTGTGATGATCAGTGTTAAGTGTGATGATCAGTGGTGTGATTGTGATGGTCAGTGATGAGTGTGATGGTCAGTGATGTGAGTGTGATGGTCAGTGATGTGAGCATGATGGTCAGTGATGAGTGTGATGGTCAGTGATGTGAGTGTGATGGTCAGTGATGAGTGTGATGGTCAGTGATGTGAGTGTGATGGTCAAGTGTGATGGTCAGTGATGTGAGTGTGATGGTCAGTGATGTGAGTGTGATGGTCAGTGATGAGTGTGATGGTCATTGTGAGTGTGAGGATGTGAGTGTGATGATCAGTGTTAAGTGTGATGATCAGTGGTGTGATTGTGATGGTCAGTGATGAGTGTGATGGTCAGTGATGTGAGTGTGATGGTCAGTGATGAGTGTGATGGTCAGTGATGTGAGTGTGATGGTCAGTGATGTGAGTGTGATGATCAGTGTTAAGTGTGATGATCAGTTGTGTGATTGTGATGGTCAGTGATGAGTGTGATGGTCAGTGATGAGTGTGATGGTCAGTGATGTGCATGTAATGGTCAGTGATGAGCGTGATGGTCAGTGATGTGAGTATGATGATCAGTGATTAGTGTGATGATCAGTGATGAGTGTGATGATCAGTGATGTGAATGTGACGGTCAGTGATGAGTGTGATGGTCATGTGATGGTCAGTGATGTGAGTGTAATAGTCAGTGACGAGTGTGATAGTCAGTGATAAATGTGTGATGATCAGTGATAAGTGTGATGATCAATGTATTTCCAGTAGATTAACACATGAAAATACTGTCTGGAGCTGAAGAACCTACAGCTTCTTTTACTCCACATTCAGATTTCAAAGATTTCACTTTACATGTTTCTCCTTTTCTCTCTATTGTTTAGTGATGCGAGTGTGATGGTCAGTGATGAGTGTGATGGTCAGTGATGAGTGTGATGGTCAGTGATGTGTGTAATGATCAGTGATAAGTGTGATGATCAGTGATGTGAATGAGATGGTCAGTGATGAGTGTGATGGTCAGTGATGTGAGTGTAATGGTCGGTAATATGAGTGTAATGGTCAGTGATGAGTGTGTAATGGTCAGTGGTGAGTGTGATGGTCAGTGATGAGTGTGTAATGGTCCGTGATGTGAGTGTGATGGTCAGTGATGAGTGTGATGGTCAGTGATGTGAGCGTGATGGTCAGTGATGAGTGTGATGGTCAGTGATGTGAGCGTGATGGTCAGTGATGAGTGTGATGGTCAGTAATGTGAATGTGATAGTCAGTAATGTGAGTGTGATGATCAGTGTTGAGTGTGATGATCAGTGATGAGTGTGATGATCAGTGATGTGATTGTGATGGTCAGTAATGGTCAGTGATGTGAGTGTGATGATCAGTGATGAGTGTGATGGTCATGTGATGGTCATGTGATTGTCAGCTATGTGAGTTGATCAGTGATGTGATTGTGATGGTCACTAATGTGAGTTTAATGGTCAGTGATGAGTGTGATGGTCGGTCATGAGTGTGTGATAATCAGTGATGTGTGTTGATCAGTAATGGGAGTGTGATGGTCATTGATGTGAGTGTGATGGTCAGTGATGTGAGTGTAATGGTCAATGATGTGAGTGTAATGGTCAGTGAAGTGAATGGTAAAGTTAGAGAAGAGAGTTAGTAAGAAATAAACTTTCTTTCGGCTTCTCCCGTTAGTTGTCGCCACAGCGGATCCTCCGCACATTTGATTTGGCACATGTTTTACGCTGGATGCCCTTCCCAACGCAACCCTCCCCAATTTATCCGGGCTTGGGATCGGCACTGAGAGTGGCTGGGGATGGTTCCCTGACCGGGAATCGAACCCGGGTCGCAGCGTGGGAGCGCTGCGTCTTAACCACTAGACCACCAGGGGACCATGAGTTAATAAGAAATAAAAAACAGAAAGTGAATCGTAGTCAGCAGGATTTTAACCTGCACAGGGAGACGCCAATGGATTTCAAGTCCATCACCTTAACCACTCGACCACAACTACTACACAAGTCTTTATCATCCCCTACTTAAACTGGAAGCCCTATTAACACAAGAAAACCTAAATGAACCATATCTGTATAATTAACACGAAATGTGAACAGAAAAAAAACCAAATCGTAGTCGGCAGAACTCGAACCTGCGCGGAGAGACCCCAATAGATTTCTAGTCCATCGCCTTAACCACTCGGCCACGAATACTACACAAGGCTCTATCATCCCTACTTAAACTGGAAGCCCTATTAACACAACACCCTGTAAACTAACTGGATCGGTGTAATTCATAGAAAATATAAACAGAAAGTGAATCGTAGTCAGCAGGATTTAAACCTGCGTGGGGAGACCCCAATGGATTTCAAATCCATCGCCTTAACCACTCGGCCACAGCTACTGCACAGTTAACAGTCACCCCTATTTCAACTGGAACCCCTATTAACACAAGAAAACACAAGTAAACCACATCTTTATCATTAACACGAAATGTGAACAGAAAACAAATCGCAGTCGGCAGGATTTGAACCCACATGGGGAGACCCCAATGAATTGCTAGTCCATCGCCTTGACCACTCGGCCAGAAATACTACACAATTCTCTATCATCCCCTAAATAAACTGGAAGCCCTATTACAGAAGAAAACACAAAAAAACTATATCTGTATAATTAACACGAAATCTGAACAGAAAACGAATCGTAGTCGGCAGGATTCGAATCTGTGCGGGGAGACCCGGATAGATTTTGAGTCCATCACCTTAACCATTCAGCCACAACTACTACACAATTCTCTGTCATCCCCTACTTAAACTGGAAGCCCTATTAACACAACAACCTTTAAATTACTGGATCAGGGTAATTCATAGGAAATGTAAACAGAAAGTGAATCGTAGTCAGCAGGATTCAATCCGGCGCGGGGAGACCCCAATGGATTTCTAGTCCATCG
>JBCEWE010001722.1:17500-24341 GCA_039877035.1 Silurus lanzhouensis
AGATTTCTTAAAATAAGAAAACATGCCTATCCTTTAGAAAATAGCAAAGTGTTTTAAAACAAGGATTAAAATACTTATTTAAAGCAGTATATTTAGTGTAATTTACTTAAAACTAAGTTGTTAATTCTTTTTTTAAGAGTTTGCTTTTCTTAATTTGTGTGAAAAGATCCTAAAACCAGAGCTATTAAACAAGACAATTCTTCTTAATTTAGGATTTGTCATAAGGTAATCTGTCTTAAAATGAGTAAAGCATTTAAACTTAAAACAAGGTTATATAAACTAAAATCAAGACCATGCATTCAGAGTCAAAAATTATTTATTCATATGAAAACCTGTCTTCTTACACAGAATAGTTACCATGCACAAAACAAAGCTTACTTTACTGCTTCTCAAAATACTTCAACTTACTGAAACATAAAACAGTACATGTGTTGCCATTGCTGAACACGGAATCACAATCAACATGAGAATCTGACACTGTAATACAACTACAAAACAACTTGTAACAGAGATGCCCAAGAAAAAAGAACAAAAACATACAAGTCTTCTGTATAAACACCCCCCCCACACACACACACACAAAAAAAAAGTTAAACTCACTGAATTTACTTTAACATTTACCCCTACTACTTCCCAGTAATCACCAATATATTACTTCCCAATAAAGTCTTTCCACTCTGTCATGGCTTTTTTATATGAAGCTGTGGCAGCCCCCCCCCCATGAATTGAATCCCCTAATATTTCTGTCTGAATGATGCAATTGCACTTAAAACTGGAAATGAATAAATTGTAATAAATAAATGGGTTGTACATAAATACAACTCTAAAATAATCTGTATGTAGGCTTGTTAAAAAAAGGTCAAGTTCAATTGCTTCTTCTGGAGAAGTGGGTGGGTTTAGATAGATTTCTGACATTACTAGGCAACAAACAGTCTCATCACATAGATGTGGTCCTCTTGACAGGCATTCCTCTTTACAAGCGCGTACTTGTTCTAGTGTAACGAAGGTCATAAGAACCGTATCAAAACCTAAAAAAGAGAAGAATTATACAAATGCACAATAGTTTAAAATCATATTTTAAATATATTATTTTAAGGTTTTGGGAATTAAATATTGGCAAAAGAAATTAGTAAATGTCACAAACCAGAAATATTTATGAGATTAAATAATTAAGAGTAGCTCTGCCTTAATGATTGTTCTTCGTCATCATTGGTGCTGATCAGAGGGGGAGGAGCCTTGAACAGAAAAAAAGATGCATGCCATTAGCAGTACTAAAAAGAAAAAAAATAAATAAATGAAAACCCAAGCTAACGACTTTGTAAAAGTGATTTCCCTTAGTTCATCTGGTATTATTTAATACCATGCAGTCTCATGCTCTGATATCAGCTATAGGCTAATTGAATGCTCACAGGTAAATTAAGCAATTATTTAGATAAAAGAAGCAATTTATTGTTATAAAATTGAGTGTCAGTAAATGTGTTGATGCATTTTGAACATTATTACATTTAAAATTATAATTAGAAATATTAATGTGTGTAAATGGGAATTTACTGCAGTAAATTATTTTCCTGCCTTGTCTTCTCATGGTTGTTTTATTTGATTTTTTTATTTTTATTTATTTTTCCCTCCCCTTGTTCCTTCTTCCCAATTTGTTTGACATCTCTCTTTGATGCTGGATGAGGAAAAGGGTTCCTACTTTTACATCCTTCATATTGGAAATAGAGAACAACATACCTATACAGTACAGTACAGTACAGTAGTGACACTGGGCACCAGTTCTTCAGCTGGGTCAGGTCTCCCTTCTTTGCAGCATGCGCTTTTCTTCTAAACAGTTGTAGCTGCTAATTCCAGGTCTTTCTGAAGCTCTCCACAAGTGGTCCTTGGCTCTTGGACAACCCTTCTGATATTCTTTTTGCTCCTCTGTCTGAAATCTTGTGAGGAGCACCTGGTCATGGCTGCTTTATGGTGAGATGATGTTCTTTCTACTTCTGGATTATGATCCTAACAGTTCTCACTGGAACATTCAGAAGTTTAGAAATCCTTCTGTAAACAATGCCATTAATATGTTTTGCAACAATAAGGTTGTGAAGGTCTTGAGAGAGCTCTTCACTTTTACCCATCATGAGATGTTTCTTGTGTGACACCTTGGTAATGAGATCTTTATACAGGTCATTAGTTGGGACTGAAGCAGCTGATATTGATTTTCACTGACACGGGGCAGCACTGCTTTCTAATTACTGATTGATTTCAGCTGGTGTCTCGACTTCCATGCCTTTTTTCACCTGCCTTTCTTCATGTGTTCAACACTTTTTCACCAGATGGATTTGTATGATCATAATCATGGATGCTGCACAAAAATGTGATTCCTTGTTTTTCCTTAAAACCAGCTGATTGTTTAAAAGGAATGAATAAATGTACTATTATTAGAGTAAATCATGACACTTTCACAAGTAAAATTTATATTAAATGATTTTCACCTGCTTGAGCCTAAGCTCTTCAAGGCCCATTTGTTTTTGTGTTGCTTTTAATCTTTCTGTGGCAACAGTGCTTCTGTTTGACATATTCAACAACATTTTTCACTTTTTGCAACTGTCTCTTGAATGTGTTTCAAGCTTTCCCTTCCAATAAGGTTTAAAGTATGGGCAAAGCATGGCAAGTGCCCCCATTCAGCTTCTTAAATAGCTGCTTTTAAGTTGCTGCCATTGTCAGAAACACAAGTTCAGTGCTAGGTTGTCAGCAGTGTGTCTGTCTGTAAATAAGAAGCAGTCCAGCAAAGTTGATTAAAGTGTAAAATCTTCATCAATAAAATGACAAGTGACTGCCATAAAACTGGTTGTTGTTCGTGATGTCCAGCAATCAGTGGTCAGACACACAGCAGCGGCATTGCTGACTTTTACCATCAGCTCTTCCTTCATTTTGTTGTAAAGCTGTGGTCTTTGTTTGGTAAAACATATGATGGATCAAGTGCCTTCACAAATCTTCTAAATCCTGTGTCGCTAACAATTGAGAGGGGTTGTAAATCTGCTGTAATCATTTTAACTAGTTCCTCATCCAATTAGTTTGGTCTGATAGGGCCAATTGGTGCTCTCACAAAGCTTGTAATTTGACTTTGTCTTGTTAGTTAGACACTGGTGCCAGTTCCAGATGTGGATGCCGTAGAGCCAGTATTAGAGAAGACTGCGGTCACAGAGGCACTACTTCCTGAGGCTGGTGTAGATTCCATAGGATCCTCTTGTCTCACTTGCATAAGCAATGCAGTTGGATGCTTTACTTGGAGGTGTTGTCTATAATTTGATGTTGTTCCTCCTTGGCCTGACAAAATATTGTTGCAAAACTTGCATCTTGACTAATTAGGTCCAGCGTCCTCAAATGAAGCCAATATTACTTCTTTTTCTGGAGGGCATCTTCAAAATTGGCTGCTGCGACTGTTCTATCAGCCTTGGTTGTTATAACATAAGGTTATTAGAGGAAATACTTAACTGAAATACTTGCAAAGAGAAATGTGAAGAGAAATATAAATTAGTTTACTATCTTCTGGTTATTAAATCTCCTGCAAGTCTCTATCCTGTTGGCTGTAACCTCAAAAGTCAAAAGGCATGAACTTCCCATTTTCCCATTTAGTTGTACACTGTACAGAACTGAGGGCACCGCCACCTACAGGCCCACCTCTTTTTGAAATCTCTATTGTAAGGTAAAACCAAAACGTTAAATACAAAAAAAGCTTATTTTGCTTTTCCAAATACACATAAATAGCATAATAGCATCAAAAATAGCATCACAAAGTAAAAGCTGCACATGCAACATAAACACAAATAATTGAATAAGATTTAGAAATATTTGTACAAATGTATTCAATCTTTATTGTAATTTTAAAGAATTACCAAATTTTAAAAAGTTTACAGTTGTGTGCTCATGTTCATTTAAAGGTACAAAATAAATTGGGTTGTAAAATTGTCAAACAAAGCATTTATTTGATTAACCAATCATTTGATCACATTAATATACACACACACACACACACACACACACACACACACACACACACACACACACACACACAAACACACTCACACTTTTGGACTCCGAATCAGCTGCGTTGACATACTGTAAAGGCTGGTGCTGCGCTGCTGATATATGAGCACAGGTGAACTGAGGACTTGAATGAAAAGTACGTTTATTTACTAACAACTTAAAACATCAACGTTTTGCACATCAGTGCTGTATTGGGTGATTTAGTGCAAAACGTAAATGTAAGGAACATTTCTAAGATGATGATGATTTAATTTAACAGATAAGCTATATGCCCTCATGCAATAGCATGATTTTATTCAAAGGCCTTCTTTCAAAACACAGTTAAAATTTTACATATAGCTAAATATTTAACAGCAATTGGATGACGTGATAACAGGTGTGCCTAAAGAGATGACAATTATTATTAATTCAAGTTTGTAATCTGGCGTACCAGTGTAGATTTATTTATTGCTAGAGACTCAAAGCACTTTTGGACGTCGCTCTGGATAAGGGCGTCTGCTAATGCCGCAAATGTAAATTCTATAAATAGGGTAACAAGGTTAGGCTTTAGGGTTGGTGTAGGGTCATAACCATACATGGATGAGGTGGGGTAGGGTATACATTAGGTTACAGGGTTAGGTTAGGGTTATAAATTAGGGTTGCCAGGGTAGGGGTTGTGGTTGGGTAATAACTCCTACATGGATACGGGTGGGCTAGGGATATACATTAGGGTTACAGGGTTAGATTAGGGGTTATAAACAAGGGTTACAGTGTTAGTGGAAGGGTTGTAAATTAGGGTTACAGGGGTAGGGACAACATTTAGGGTTATAGAGTTAGGGGTAGTGGTTGGGGTAGGGTCATAACCCCTACATGGATAGGGGTGGCGTAGGGGTATACATTATGGTTACAGGGTTAGATTAGGGGTTATAAACAAGGGTTACAGTGTTAGTGGAAGGGTTGTAAATTAGGGTTACAGGGGTAGGGACAACATTTAGGGTTATAGGGTTAGGGGTAGTGGTTGGGGTAGGGTCATAAATGGATAGGGGTGGGTAGGGGTATACATTATGGTTACAGGGTTAGGGGTAGGGTTATAAATTAGGGTTAACAGGGTTAGGGTTATGCATTTTTAATGCCCCTTCCATCACAGCAGACAGACATAAACAGCACATGTTTTATGACTGCTAGAGTTCTGATAGATACTGTGTCTCATGGATAATGCTTTGGTTTTTATTATTTATCATCCATGGGGTTACAGAAAAAAGTAGCAAAGTGGGAGTGAGCATCAGATCGAGCATCTTATACCCCATATGGTCATATTTCTCCTCACCTCTTGACAATAATCGATGATTTCTACCGTGGGGCAGAATGAGTTAGAGTACTGCTTTGAAGCTGATTTTAATTTTTTTTATTTCAGGTGCCTTGTTTGACATTAAACAGATTCAATTGTCATTATTTCTAATAATTTAGGTTAAAATTGTAGGCTTGCCAGAAGCAGCCAGCTGCGGTCGAGCAGTCCTTTGCTTGTATATAATGACTAATTGGAATGGGTTTATTTATTTATTAACCAATTTTTATATGATTTATTCCATGCAAGCGTGTGAATAATCAATGATTTGTATCCCTTCCTATAGTTTCTATAATAAAACTGATTAGTGAAAAGTGCTTGGTGTAATATTGCTATAAACACTGTGTGCCTCAGGGTGGATCCTGTGGTAAGTGCTATTATGAATTGGGGAGGATGGAAAGAAGAGGAAAGATGAAAAAAGGAAGAATAATGAGGGTTGATGCGGTAAACGGTGCAGATTCAACTACTGTTGAACTCTATACTTTAGGAAGGGGGTTTTATGGCTGAAACGAGATGTTGAATCTTAAAATTCTCTGTCTATTCTGTGGATTAATGGTTAGGTTTCTACAGTTCAGGATCAAATAGTTCAGTAGAAGTGCTTTAAAGAGGATTAATAACAAAACATTATTCTGATGATGATCAGAATTCCCTCACACACACACAGTATTTTTTTTTTTATGTACATTGACATTGTATGAAAGCTTTGTAATTTGCACCAGAATTGCTTTCCGTTACAAGTACGATTGCCACCCACAAGCTACAATGAGAATGTCATGACACAGGAAACCACAAACCACAAACAGGAGTCATTGCGCCTACAAACATGGCTGCCGTGGACTACATTCCCCAGACCTTAGCTACAGTTCATGTTCACAGTCACAGTTCCTGATTGATTACACCTGCACGCAATTTGGTGGTAGAATTTAAAAGGACTCACAAAGCCTATGCTATGAAATGTCATTGAGAGCACACATAAGACAAAGCATGAGTATGGAAACAGCTTTAAAGAAACGGGCCATATGATAAGAGGTTAATCATTGAGCACTGAGGGTACACAGCAGCACCAATAGAGTCAAAAAGGACACCTGTTAAAGTTATGAGAAATGCAAGGGAGAAAGCAGGATAAAGGAAACACTAAAATAGAGGCTGTTCACTCAATGGTGGGAAAAGAACATTGAGGTGAAATGAAGGTGTGGGAAAAGTGAGGCAAAGTTATTAATTCCTGTGGCATATGAAAGTTAAGCATTAAATTGTGCTTATGATCATCTGAATATAAATGAAAACACAAGGTTATAATGTGATTTGAGGAAAAACTATGGTTCCTATGAATATTAGGAGTTCCGTGACCAACCGTACATGCCAGAACGTCATGGTATCTCATTAAGGAAAGAAACAGGACTTTTGGCCATGAAGCACAGTGGAACAGCAGCACTGCTTAGAGAGATGTTTCAGTAAGAATATCTAACAGCTGGTCTACACATTCTC
>JBCEWE010001723.1:0-24316 GCA_039877035.1 Silurus lanzhouensis
CTCATCTGGTGACACCAAGAGTTACAACGTTACACCGGAGAGTGAGGAATATCATGAGCACTGGAGTGTGTGATTATGATTGATGACTTTTCTACAGTCTTGTACGGTGGAGATCGGTCAGATGGAGTTTGTGGAACCAGGAGCTCCTGAGCAACATCTGAGATCATTATAGATTCAAACACCAACTCCTCCATGCCAGAGCATTTAAGTGTTCAGTGACAGCAGATGTAGAATGTTGTTTCAAAGTATTGATTAAAAGGCTGTTTATCCTCATTAGTAACTCATGAGCCTTGGATTTGGAGCTACACCACTGCGGAGCTGCGGTTTTAGAACACTAATCTACACCTACCTCTTTTCAATGTGAGACGATATAAAATAAATCCTGAAAATCGTTACCACGACCTCCCTCTTTGGTGAAAGTGATTCGCTCCGACCGATTTTTACTCACCCCTGCAGCTCCTGATCGGACGGCTTGTATTTGTCGGTGACGTTGGCGAGGTCTCCCAGGATCTGGGCGCTGTAGACGGTCAGCAGGCGAGCAGGATGAGCTCCTGCCACGTCGCACTTAGCAGGCGCGTGTAGTCTCGATGGAGAGCTCGCAGAAGAACGGGCAGCTTCTTAATCCAAGAGATCTGACGGAAGAGCAGCTCGTCGCTAGACGGCACAGCAGGGCGAAGAGCTCCACCTGCGTCACCCGGTACCTGCATCAGACACGTGTATGAGACATGTTTAGGCAATCAGACTCTGTAGGGCCACAGGTTCTGAGAAGTCTTCTGCGTGTACGTCTGCCTATATGCCCGATCAGACCACCTGACTAAAATCGTGCAAACAGTCGTGACCTGTCGGGCATTAAAGCATGAACTTTACAGCAATTGAGCTACAGGAGTGGACCACACGGACCAGCCTTCGCTCCACAAGATTATCAATGAGCCCATCACCCTGTCACCGCCGGTCACCAGTGTTGCTTCCTTGGACCACTTTGATAGATACTGACCACTGCAGAGCGGGAAATACCCCAAGGCTGCCTTCGTTACGCTCGCCCTTTTTCCTGCTTCTAACATTGAGGACAAAAAGTTCACTTGCTGTTGTTCACCTCACCTGTCAGTGGTCAGAAAGTTATGCCTGATCGTGTAGACATTCGTCAAGAAACACGGACTGACCCCAAAAATTGAAAGGAAATCATATAAAACAGTTTGTCTACTGTATTTGGGACATTCGTGTTTCCATGTATGAGGTTCCAAGTGATTCATATCATTAATTTAAAAAACATTTATTCATTACTAGGGATGCAAAATTCCGGGAGTTGTCAAGACTGGATACTTTCAATGGGGAATTAATGGGAATAAATAAAATTTACGTCTAAGAATCTTAGATATTCCAAGAAAATTCTCCAGATGGAGTTCCCGTAGAAAGTTTCCGGAAAGTTTTCACCTCATTGCAACCCTATTCATTACAAATAACATTTGATATTCTAAAGATCCTGCGTGTTTTTCCACTATCATGTCTCCTGTGGATCTGAGTGTGGTATGAAGGTCAGGTTGGGTTTGGTGAAGACACTTGGTGTTTAGTGTGTTGGGGTTTAACTGAGGGAAATTTAGACATTATATATAAAACGATGTCAAACTGAATGTCACATGTTTTACTGATGGTTGGATAATGAGCAGCGATCTCACCGTCCTCAATGAGCATAGGAGTGCCAGTGGTGCCAGTTCCTCTGCTGCCACCAGCTGGCTGATGAGGGTATGGCTCTGCGGGTACAGGCTGCGGGGCTGTGCCGCGTAGCTGAAACAGGTGAGGCAGGAACTGGTAGTGCTGGCAACGCACTGCCGATGTACTGCTCCCTGAGTGCGGCCGTGTATCCGTTCAGCTCCACCGAGCGACTGATAGGAGGAGAAGGAAAGATGAGAAAGAGAAAGAGAAAGACTGAGGTACTGCAAGGACTCGGAGAAGTGAAAGGAGGTGAAAGGAGGAGTTCCTAATCAACTGGCACAGAAGTCATTTCTCACAGGCATTAAAACGCTTACTTGGACGAGAGAGTGGATGCGGGAGAAGGTTGGTTGCCATCGAGACGCCGTTGCCAGGGGAACTGTGATCGCTGTCGCCATTGTTGCCCCAGGTGTGCTCCGCCATGTTGCCCTCATCCTTAAATTCCTGACCAGACATGATCGCTCGATCTCCTCGTCTGAGATCTAAAAAGCGAGAGAACGAGGGAAAAATAAATAGAGGCAAAAAAAAAAAAGAGAGATCCACAGAGATACATGAAGAGAGAGAGACAGAGAGAGAGAAAGAGAGAGAGAGAGAGAAGCAGAGAGTAAGACAGAAAAGAGAGAAGAAGCAAAAAAATGAAGAAAATGGAAACTTTGGAAAAGGTAAAAGAGACAGAGTGCGAGAAAAGATACTCAATAAGATAAGAGTGATAAAGAAATTAAAGATTGTAAGGAAAAGGTTCGAGATGGAGAGAAAGAGGAAAGAGAGAGAGAGAGAGAGAGAGAGAGAGAGAGGAAGAGAGAGAGAGAGAGGGAGAGAGAGAGAGAGAGAGAGGGAAAGAGAGAGAGAGAGAGAGGGGAGAGAGAGAGAGAGAGAGAGAGAGGGAAAGAGAGAGAGAGAGAGAGAGGGAGAGAGAGAGAGAGAGAGAGAGAGAGGGAAAGAGAGAGAGAGGAGGAGAGAGAGAGAGAGAGAGAGAGAGAGAGAGAGAGAGAGATGCTTTCTAAAAAAAAACTCTTCTAATGTTGATTGTGCAGAATGAAATGATCGTTTTAAACGCTAACATTAAGATGCGCTCTGCTCCTCAGCAGCTCCGATGCTCAGAGGGGTTCAGTGTCTGTGTGTGTGTGTGTGTGTGTGTGTGTGTGTGTGTGTGGGGGCGATGGAGTGAAAGTACAGGGTCAAACTGCCCGGCGTAGGCTGCGTTTCGTGGCTCACGAGGGGCTTTACAGAGCCACAACAAAGCTGAGCTTTCAAAATGCCCCCCCACCACATATGGCGCGTCGCCCTGAATGGAGTCTAAAGCTTAATGACTGCACTCCGCACGACTAATGTAGCCCCGACGTACACGCCAGCGAGAGCGACGGGCCACACGAACGCGTGCGCATACACATTCCCCATTCAGCGGTGTCTGTTTGTCAGCCACGCGCAGGGTTTCATAATAGGCGTGACCCACGCTAGCACAGACGCGGTCCTGATAATTAAGCGTTTCAAGAATCACAAAAGAACATTTTGCTCGATACGTGAATTAAACACTCTCTCTCGAAGGTGCTCGTCGCACGGTGCGCCCGCAGGAGATAAAGCACCCAAACGCAGCGATATGATGAGGCTAATAGAGAATGAATGAGAAGAATGACAAGAAGGTGCATTCAGCCGAGCTGCGGCCTTGAAGGAACGACATTCCGCTAATGAATTAACGTATTTAGACTGCGGTGGAGGACGCCGCGTCCTAATTCACGCCGACGAGATCAGGCGAGTTGGCACTCCGCGTTGCTCTACGAGACAGGAGGAACTTCTCCCGCCGTCTCGAAGGGGCTCGGATCGGAAAAGGCAACGAGGAACAGTACAACGGAGCAATGGGGGAAATGAGATGAAGTGAACATGGTACCTGAACAGGCCCGATGCTTTTGTTGCGTCTCTGGCATTCCATCCTCTCTGATCGCTAGAACAACAAAACAATCATCCACAGCTTAGAGATGACAACATTCACATTGTCTCAATTCAGCAACAGCTTCAATAAACACTTTGTACTTATACGCTATATAATAAAAACGGTCAGAAAAGGAGATACGGAATGTATGTAAATCGTACGATTAAAAAAAAAAAGGTTAAAGCATGACTTTTTTTTTTCTTTATAAATACATAAAACAATTTCTTTTATGGAAGGACAATGAATAATGAGCGAAGAATGACAACTGTTCGAAGGACGCTCGGTGAATAAAGCGGGAGAAGGTGAACGGAAAGAATGCGAGGGAAAAGTGGATAAACGCTTTGCCATCGATATCAGTGTTTCGGATCCTTTCGCCGCGTCGGTCCTCGGGTTAACGGCGTTGCTGCGGACGGAACAAAGCATTACGGGCTGTAACATGAGGTGTGTTTTGCACAGCGTGACCACTAGGGGGCGATGCGAGGTCAAATAAAAGGCTGTAGGCTTTGTTAAACCACCTGCAGACCACATGAGCGATACTTCACTGTTACGATTCTAATTTGGGATCGTTTTTATGATGAAGTAGAGGTTTTTTGGGGGGCTGTAATCTGTAGGAAAAGTCATGTAGTCATTTGAATACTAGGATACGTTTTAATATCATGTTCATGTCTGAAAACTGTGCTTTTGTTTGTTTGTTTTGGTTTTTTCCAGCTTGATCAGGACTTAAGTGCTTAAGACAACATGTTTTTTTGGGGGTGTGTTTGGAGAGTGACTGTGACTCTGTGTGTGTGTGTGGGTGTGTGTGTGTGTGTGTGTTTGCAGATCAGACTGAAAAACCGCTCTAAGCAAATACCGAGCCACACCCGGCCTCTTTTACTGTTAAACCTGAGACGTGAGCAAATTCTAACTGCCATCTAAATTCTAAATTCTAACATCTGCCATCTTTTCCGTATCCTGACTTCTACTAATGCTCTCAACACAGTGGGCCACTGTAACTACAATACAGCTCACATTTCCTACACCGAATCTTTATTTATTAAAAAAAAAAAAAAAAAAAAATAAAAATGTACACAGTTCAGAAAATTAATAGATTTGTTCTAAAAAATAACAAAAATAAATAAATTTAAAAATCAAATTTTTTTTTTTTTTTTTTTTTTTTTACAAATTTTAGTTAATGAATGTTAAAGAATTTGGTTTTATGAAACGATTCCTTTGAACAAATACAATTTGATCCTTATTTTCTTCATTTATTCATATTTTGATGTAATTGATAAAAATAAATAAATAAAAATAAATAAAAATAATTAAAAAAGAATTAATATTAATAATAATAATAAATAATACAAATATTTTTGGAAATTTCTCCACTATGGACAAATAATGGTATATCTTAATAATAATAATAATAATAATAATAATAATAATAATAATAATTATTATTATTATTATTGTATACATTTTGAGATACACTGAGACGTACGGCTCGTGATAAACAACATCACTAAATGGCCAAGTTTTTTTATTTAAAGTCCGTTTTAAACCTTTAAATCCTTAATCAGTATTTAAAATCAATAATTTCACATGAAAGAATATGTAAAATGCACAGGTATTGTGATTTCTGATAATGCAACACACTGCGACTCCATTTATTACAACTGCAATAAATATTATAATATACTGTATTTGGATTTGAATATTGTACTATATGAATGAATAAATAACGAGAATATTATAATATTTTGATACGAATATTTTGAATGCTGTAATTGAATCTCTCGTTCTTCAGTTGTGTGTTTGAGTGTTTGGTTGAACACTGGTGCGTGCCTCACCTTTCCTGTTCATGCCCATCTGTAGACACTTGAGCAGACGGCAGTACTGGCAGCGGTTGCGCTGCTTGCGTGACATCTCGCAGTTCTTGTCGCGGCTGCAGCGGTACACGCGCTTGTTGCAGATGCTGCGTTTGAAAAAGCCCTTGCAGCCCTCGCAGGAAATAATGCCATAGTGCAGTCCGGTGGCGCGGTCTCCACAGATGAGACACGAGCGCTGCTCAGCCTGGTCATCTACTGCACACACACACACACACACACACACACACACACACGCACACACACACACACGCACACACACACACACACACACACACACACACACACACACACACACACACACACAGAGAGAGAGAGAGAGGAGAAGGGGAGTATGGTTAGCTATCTATTTACAAAGAACAGCTGATGAAGCCACAGCAAAACACACACACACACACACACACACACACACACACAGATTGACTACATCACCCTGAAGCAGGACGCACATCTCTTTGGACTCTGTAGTGTCAGTTTTCACTCCCGTCCATTTCCAGACACATTTGAGACTATGTTTACTAGCAGTCAACCAAAAGTGGATATCACCGATATCGATAAGTAGGTGTGATCGTTTTTGCTGATAACCTATATATCAATAAAAAAAAAACCAAACCATAAAAAAATTAATAAAAACCATAAAACTCCATGTAAAACAGTACAGAATTTTTTTAGTACAATAATAATAATAATCATGAAAACGTGCTTAATGAAATATGAATATTTTCATTATTAGTATAACGATATAATTTATAAATTATAAGCGGACATGAAGCACGCGTAAAAACACAAACAAACTGCACTTGGAGTCAGCGATTCGCCTCTAGGGGCCGCTCTCGTAACAACGGCGGATGGGAAGCCGGAAAAACTATCGGTATGGATTTTTTTGCAGAGAGCCGATAGTTCCAGCGATCAACTCTCGCTGCTGATTAATCGCAGAGAACGACGAATCGGGTCGACCTCTAATGTTTACTTCCTCTACCTGCACCATTTACTCCCACGATCGATTCACTGCACACAAAACGCGGTGGTCAAAATCGGTTTTAGAAAAAAAACCCTCAACATTCCGCGAAGTTGTTTTTTTATATAGAGTACTTATATAGAGTACTTATATAGAGTACTTATTGGCTGGAAATAGTCAGAAATTCCAGATTTGGTTTTGTATTTATAGACAAATAGAGAGTCGATCTAAAATATATATCTGAAAATATACAAAGGAGAAAAGAAAAACTACGAATGTAAAAAAGAAAAGAAAAGAAAGAAAAACCTGATACTGAAACACGCAGCCACACACAGCATTCCGGGTCTTTCAGCGAGGCCTTGAGCAGATGGGCGAGTGGTGTGCTAATGCTGCGTGGTGTGCTTCTGAGGGTTTGTGGGCGGGGGGTTTGAGTCGACTCATGGCCGCTGTGTCACGGCTGACTGGGCAGAAAGAGGGTTCAAACTTAGAGCAGCGGAAACGTGAGCTCTGCCTCGGTCTCTTCATCCTTCAATGAGATCTCTTACTGAGTGCTTTTAGCAGCCTGCTGGAGCCCCGACCCCCGCGGAGCCCCGGGAACAGCCTGGATGCACGCGCCGCCCTGAAGAAGTCGTTATTGGCAAAGAAAATGATTGAGACGTATTACCATTAGGGGGGAGATAACTGAGCGATGCTGATTTCAGAGATTTGTTGTGATGGAAGAAAAAAAATTCTGAGACTAAAATTAGAATGAGAGAAAGAGAGAGAGAAGGAGATTGAAGGAAAAAGCTGCAGTTACTGGAGAATGCAGTGGGGTCAACTGCCGGGGCTGGGGGCTATTAACGAAGAGTTCAAGTCATAAAAGCAGGGTCATGGCCAGAGCCTTTTCTCCTCCCGTACGAGAGGGAGTTCCTCAGGCCTGTCGTTACAGCGGAGTCAAGAACAGGCCATTCAAACCATCTGACATGCCATTTACTCGTGATGAGACAGTACGATTACAGTGGCTCAGAAAAGCCCTGCTGCGTGGCTTTTGTAAGCGCGAGTGGTTTTCTCGGGGTCGGCGGTGCACGTGAGATAGTGGGGCTGAGTGTTGGAACGAGTCTCGGGATTCTTTCCCTCTCTGAAGACATTGTTCGGTCTGTTAGCAAACAAGGCTGGGTTTTTTTTTTTTTTTGCTCAGGAATTTAGCTACCTGGAAGACCAGAATAAATGAATCTCTCCCGCTCCCTGGTGCGGTTAAAGAAGTCTTTCCAGTGTATTACCATGTGAATGTGTGGGGCTTTTCAGATGCTTTTCAGATGCCTGAGGCGTGCTGAGCGAGAGCTTTAGCGTACTGTACCGGCCCTGCAGGAGCCGCCGCCATCCAGCACACAAAGAATGATGGATTAAGGCTTATGCTGCTCAGCGGGGCTTGTCTTTTTTATTCCTTTACCATTCACAACGCATCGACTCCGCCGTGTCGAAACACCGACGGTGCCGCACGGGGCTTTACATATGCAACGCTTATATTCTAAATCAATCTGTGCTCCAGTATAACAAATACTCGAAATGACAAATTTGTTCCAGGAAATCAAACATCAAGCAGAGACTTGAAATGTCTTTTTTGTTTCGATCACAAACCAACACTAAAATAACTCCACATCACGTCCAGAACGTGTTCCTCCGGAGGGCACTGATACACTAATAAAAGAAATGCTACTAAAGCGAGAAAAAAAAAACCCCACATACAACAAACTGTTCCCACATTTCAAGTTGGCGTCGAAACAAAGCAAGCGGAAGTTCACGTGTTCGCGATGGAGACGTTTTAGAGAGCAAATGGGCAAAAGGAACACTTTATAGACCGCTGAGAAATGTTCATGTCCCCAAACCTCAACTCACAAAACCTTCCAGCACAACGCACACGATTCATCCTTGGTGTCAGGCTCAACTCCTCTCACGTGTTTTCAGGTCTTTATTAGTGTCCTGATTTGCGGTTCTTCGGCTCTGTATAAAAAATGGCCCCCTGAGTATTTTTTCTAGTATAATGAATCAATACTGAATTGAAACAGGAAGAAAATTTGAAAATTACGTTCGATAGAGTTCACGTAAAAAAAATGTATTTCCGCAAATGTTGCGATGTTGCTGTGAATCCAGTGTTTGTTGATGCTATAAAGCTGTGAATAAAGGTGTAATAAGCGTGTTATAAATGCTGCGTTCCGGTGATCCCGTCGTCTCTTTGAAATTAAAAGACCTCCAAATGCTTTACAGTAACATTGACTTCCCTCCTGTGCAAACCATTTGCCTGAGTCCTACAGAGCGAGTAGTGTTATGCAGGATGCTTTCGTGATCGTAAATTATCGGCCAGGCGACGTGAAATGGTCGACTTCCTAGAGCGAGAGAGCGGCGCTCCCGACGCCAGCTTCCTTTATTCACACTTCAGCCCTCTTTGATTGGCCGAATTTGTCGCCTTCTCTTTCAAGTGCATGGCCACCATATAAACCTGGAGCTCCCTCACACCTTTACCCACTTGATCCCACAGCGTCACCTCAGTGGGCCCGCCTATGTCTCAGGCTGCCCTGCTACTCACACACACACACACACACACACACACACACACACACACACACACACACACAGACCCTCTAATGGTTCAATGAAATTGTGCATTGTTAGTAGTCGGAGGTCAGGTTTGGTTTCATTCCAAAAACCCGCTTCCATGAGCTCGGGTTGCCAGATCAGCACTTTTTACACTCCGTCGCTGCACGGCAGCTGTTCGTGTTTCAGATTAAACACATACACACACACGTGCGTGCATGCGCCACTGTATACACTACAAACACAAGCAGACTGCATCGTCATTAAGTACTGATTTAATCGTGTTGCCCGATCCAAACAGATTTCCACACATTTTAATCAATAAAAGAACACTTAATTGTTTGTTTATTAATGAATGAATTAATTACAGGAGGAAATCTGAGCTGCACGTTTTTCATCTGAACACAACAGTCGAGTGTGAACGCAGTGCGCTCAGTTGTGGTTATAGTTATCTGAATAAACGTGCTTTTTATCTACATGTATAAGAGAATTAAAGGTACTTTTTATCTACATGTATAAGAGATTTAAAGGTACTTTTTATCTGCATGTATAAGAGATTTAAAGGTACTTTTTATCTGCATGTATAAGAGATTTAAAGGTACTTTTTATCTACATGTATAAGAGAATTAAAGGTACTTTTTATCTGCATGTATAAGAGAATTAAAGGTACTTTTTATCTACATGTATAAGAGAATTAAAGGTACTTTTTATCTGCATTTATAAGAGATTTAAAGGTACTTTTTATCTGCATGTATAAGAGAATTAAAGGTACTTTTTATCTGCATTTATAAGAGATTTAAAGGTACTTTTTATCTACATGTATAAGAGAATTAAAGGTACTTTTTATCTACATGTATAAGAGATTTAAAGGTACTTTTTATCTACATGTATAAGAGAATTAAAGGTACTTTTTATCTACATGTATAAGAGAATTAAAGGTACTTTTTATCTGCATTTATAAGAGAATTAAAGGTACTTTTTATCTACATGTATAAGAGAATTAAAGGTACTTTTTATCTGCATGTATAAGAGAATTAAAGGTACTTTTTTATCTGCATTTATAAGAGATTTAAAGGTACTTTTTATCTACATGTATAAGAGATTTAAAGGTACTTTTTATCTACATGTATAAGAGAATTAAAGGTACTTTTTATCTACATGTATAAGAGATTTAAAGGTACTTTTTATCTACATGTATAAGAGAATTAAAGGTACTTTTTATCTGCATGTATAAGAGATTTAAAGGTACTTTTTATCTACATGTATAAGAGATTTAAAGGTACTTTTTATCTGCATTTATAAGAGAATTAAAGGTACTTTTTATCTGCATGTATAAGAGAATTAAAGGTACTTTTTATCTACATGTATAAGAGAATTAAAGGTACTTTTTATCTGCATGTATAAGAGAATTAAAGGTACTTTTTATCTGCATTTATAAGAGAATTAAAGGTACTTTTTATCTACATGTATAAGAGAATTAAAGGTACTTTTTATCTACATGTATAAGAGATTTAAAGGTACTTTTTATCTACATGTATAAGAGAATTAAAGGTACTTTTTATCTGCATTTATAAGAGAATTAAAGGTACTTTTTATCTACATGTATAAGAGATTTAAAGGTACTTTTTATCTGCATTTATAAGAGAATTAAAGGTACTTTTTATCTACATGTATAAGAGAATTAAAGGTACTTTTTATCTACATGTATAAGAGATTTAAAGGTACTTTTTATCTGCATGTATAAGAGATTTAAAGGTACTTTTTATCTGCATTTATAAGAGAATTAAAGGTACTTTTTATCTACATGTATAAGAGAATTAAAGGTACTTTTTATCTACATGTATAAGAGATTTAAAGGTACTTTTTATCTGCATGTATAAGAGAATTAAAGGTACTTTTTATCTACATGTATAAGAGATTTAAAGGTACTTTTTATCTACATGTATAAGAGAATTAAAGGTACTTTTTATCTACATGTATAAGAGAATTAAAGGTACTTTTTATCTGCATGTATAAGAGATTTAAAGGTACTTTTTATCTACATGTATAAGAGAATTAAAGGTACTTTTTATCTACATGTATAAGAGATTTAAATGTACTTTTTATCTACATGTATAAGAGAATTAAAGGTACTTTTTATCTACATGTATAAGAGAATTAAAGGTACTTTTTATCTGCATGTATAAGAGATTTAAAGGTACTTTTTATCTACATGTATAAGAGATTTAAAGGTACTTTTTATCTACATGTATAAGAGAATTAAAGGTACTTTTTATCTGCATTTATAAGAGAATTAAAGGTACTTTTTATCTACATGTATAAGAGATTTAAAGGTACTTTTTATCTACATGTATAAGAGAATTAAAGGTACTTTTTATCTGCATGTATAAGAGAATTAAAGGTACTTTTTATCTGCATGTATAAGAGATTTAAAGGTACTTTTTATCTACATGTATAAGAGAATTAAAGGTACTTTTTATCTACATGTATAAGAGAATTAAAGGTACTTTTTATCTGCATGTATAAGAGAATTAAAGGTACTTTTTATCTGCATGTATAAGAGAATTAAAGGTACTTTTTATCTGCATGTATAAGAGATTTAAAGGTACTTTTTATCTGCATTTATAAGAGAATTAAAGGTACTTTTTATCTGCATGTATAAGAGATTTAAAGGTACTTTTTATCTGCATTTATAAGAGAATTAAAGGTACTTTTTATCTGCATGTATAAGAGAATTAAAGGTACTTTTTATCTGCATGTATAAGAGATTTAAAGGTACTTTTTATCTACATGTATAAGAGAATTAAAGGTACTTTTTATCTACATGTATAAGAGAATTAAAGGTACTTTTTATCTGCATGTATAAGAGAATTAAAGGTACTTTTTATCTGCATGTATAAGAGAATTAAAGGTACTTTTTATCTGCATGTATAAGAGATTTAAAGGTACTTTTTATCTGCATTTATAAGAGAATTAAAGGTACTTTTTATCTACATGTATAAGAGAATTAAAGGTACTTTTTATCTGCATTTATAAGAGAATTAAAGGTACTTTTTATCTACATGTATAAGAGAATTAAAGGTACTTTTTATCTACATGTATAAGAGATTTAAAGGTACTTTTTATCTGCATTTATAAGAGAATTAAAGGTACTTTTTATCTACATGTATAAGAGAATTAAAGGTACTTTTTATCTGCATGTATAAGAGATTTAAAGGTACTTTTTATCTACATGTATAAGAGATTTAAAGGTACTTTTTATCTACATGTATAAGAGATTTAAAGGTACTTTTTATCTGCATTTATAAGAGAATTAAAGGTACTTTTTATCTACATGTATAAGAGAATTAAAGGTACTTTTTATCTACATGTATAAGAGATTTAAAGGTACTTTTTATCTGCATTTATAAGAGAATTAAAGGTACTTTTTATCTACATGTATAAGAGAATTAAAGGTACTTTTTATCTGCATGTATAAGAGAATTAAAGGTACTTTTTATCTACATGTATAAGAGAATTAAAGGTACTTTTTATCTACATGTATAAGAGAATTAAAGGTACTTTTTATCTACATGTATAAGAGAATTAAAGGTACTTTTTATCTACATGTATAAGAGATTTAAAGGTACTTTTTATCTGCATGTATAAGAGAATTAAAGGTACTTTTTATCTACATGTATAAGAGAATTAAAGGTACTTTTTATCTACATGTATAAGAGAATTAAAGGTACTTTTTATCTACATGTATAAGAGAATTAAAGGAAATGAGTGCTTTTCTTGTCTAAATATTTATTCCACGTTTAGCAGGTAAAGAAATCATGCTAAAACTAATGTAGCAACAAGAAGGAGGAAGATACCATTGTTATTACCGAAGAGGGGAGAAAGGTTTATGCTAATGTACATTGGTGTCGGAGGATGGGAAGACTGGGATATAGGAGCGTGGCTAGAAAATGGAGGATGGGTTCAGAGAGACAGTATGATGGAGACAGATAAGGAGAGATGGAGAGAAAGAAAGAAAAGAGCTACTTTCTTCCATTGAAAAGAAAAAAAACTAGTTGAGAGATGCAGCTTAGGTTCCCACACGTTCTCCAAACCTCTGTGTTTAGGTTGTATGATCATCTTCAGGAGCTTTAATAATGATAGGAATGTAGCGAGGACTTTTAAGAAAATGACAGTAAGATACAGAACTGGAGTCTTTTTCCCCCAAAGACCGACCCAAAAGCAAAGCATGAATGAAAGGAGGGTTGAATAAGAAACCCCCGCGCTTCCTCCCCCTCTGAGCTCTGAAGCCGTCTCAGCTTCTTTCATTAGCATTTGTTAATGAAGTCAAATGCTTTTGGTTTTGTTCGTGCTTGCATACAGTGCTGTGAAAAAGTATTCGCCCCCAAGATTTTCTCATTTAAAATAAGCATCAATCTTTTAAATAAACAAGATTTTAAACAAAAAAGAGAAAGAAAAAAAATCACCTAAACAAAATATTAAACAAGAAAAAAACAATTTTAAATCACCTTCACAAATTTTTTTACAAGAAATAAATATAAAAATCACCCAAACAAAATTGTAAACAACAAATAATAATCTAAATTCAGACGAACACATTTTTTGAGAATAATAAAAAAAAAAAATAAATCACCCAAAAAAATTTGAAAAAACAAAAATTAAAAATAAAAATCACCCGAACAAAATTTACAAAAAATAATAATAAAATTCAAACGAAAAAAATTGTTAAATTTTTTTTTTTTAAGTAATCACACATCTTACAACTAGAGTGCCATTGTTAATATAAGAGCATCATTACACATTCCTTAAATATATTAAGCGCTTTGTTCTAGTGTGTGTGTGTGTGTGTGTGTGTGTGTGTGTGTGTGTGTTATTTCTTGACAATTTATTAACTGTTATGCATCCTAAACAGGATTAACGATAAACTGATGGAAACTTTAGAATTACAGGGTTTTCCAACAGTGATAGATAGCTAGATAGCTAGATAGCTAGATAGCTAGATAGCTAGATAGATAGATAGATAGATAGATAGATCGATCGATCTTTCAGACTTTGTTAAATGGTTTGAACTAATCCACTCATTTCAGCTGTCTTGCTGCTCATCCTTCTTTCTTCATCTTGCACACATTAGTGTGTTAATAGAAATGGGGGTGGGGAGCAAATACTTATTCACAGCACTGTAAGTAGGTCTAAGGTTGTTTAAAACATTAGGTTTTATCGGCCCGCTTGTTTGAAAAGCCTTCTCCTGTTTACACAAAAGTGTGTTTGGGTTTTTTTTTTGTTGCTAAGAGCGAACAGCTGCCAAACCCTGTACTTATCGCTAGCACAGAGATTTAGCTTAACTAGCCGGCATGAAAAGCATCAAGGCTGAGACGGGAAACCAGGACGAGTGTTTCTGCTGCGATAGAAAGCTGTTCCACTGGTGTGTGTGTGTGTGTGTGTGTGTGTGTGTGTGTGTGCGTGTTCAGCTCCTGGTGTGTGCTCTTCTTGCCCATTTGGACTTTCTGTTCCTATTATAGTCGCAATCAATAAGTGAGACACGTGCAAACATCACAAGATCGCCCTCGAGTCTATTGATCAGCCATCAGTGAGATAACCTCGAGCTTTAATCCTACACAGCGTTCTGCTAAACCTCTCCTTCTTATCTCGCACACGAGCTAGGCCACGCCACACGCTTTCATCTGAGCCTGTGGAATTTCAGAGTTTTTTTTTTCTGGATAAAGAAAGAAAGAGAGATGACCAGACACAGAAAAAGAGAGAGAGAGGGGGGGGATTTATATGAAGGCCAAAGTGCAGATGTTTTCCCCACAAACAAGCACAATTTGAAGGTTTTGTAAAGTCGGTGTGAAATGCGGTGTGTGCGTGTGATTTGAACAGATAATCACAGAGCTTTGGGTCTGCTACTGATTACCTCCATATATATATACAGATATTTAAATATAAATGAAAGCGATCTCACAGTTCACAAAGCTGAATTACAGATAAACAAAAGTATAAATACCGTTTGAAATAGAACAAAACATTTTTTTTGTATTAAACCAATTGAAAGCAGCGAATACGGTATTAAAATTTGATAAAAATTCGGAATATAAACGTGAAATTTGTAATGTTTGTATTTTATAGATTCTCCCTCTGTTTCAATCTTCTTTCTTCTGCCATTGAGGAGGAAAAAAAGAATCTTTAAATGCGCTTCACCCCGATGCGTCGTCATGTTCGATTTCTTTTTTTTTTTTGCCACATCGCTCACAATCCGTATAATAAACGTGACGCTTTTGATGTATAAACATGAACAGAATATTTCCTGTGATTTGACAAACAAAAATAAATCCTCGGGGGTGCCAATAATTAAGACGGGTATTAACAGCGTCGATCCTTTGAGACGGTGGGGTTTTGTGGTTGTAGGAGAGTCGGGATGAAGTGAAGGTCGCGTGTAGATCTTTTTGCTCCGTGTGACGTTTCACGTTAGAAACGTCTTCGAATGCGAGCGGAGCTCCGGAGAAGGAAGGAAAGAGGGCTTGCGTTCATGAGGAACGGATCGATCCCACGTGTGTCTGATGTGTGTACGATCTGATTTCAAAACACACACGGGTAAAGATGTGTGTGTGTGTGTGTGTGTGTGTGTGTGTGTGTTCCAGTATAAACCTATAAGTGTGCACAGGATTGCTCCCTCACTTTAACCTTGTTCTACAGACCTCCTCTACAGCTATTGATCCACACACAATTTTGAGTCCCTTCCCCCACACACACACACACACACACACACACACACACACACACACACACACAGAAAGAAAGATCAGCCTACACAGCACCCAGTCCACTCACAGATGCTGCTGAGAGGTGACTTCCTGCCTGGAAGAGTGACTGATGAGACGGAGAAATGGAATTCAGAAAAACAGAGAAAAAAAAAAAAAAGAGACCGGGCGGGGGGTGGAGGGGGGGTCGGGAGAGACAGAAACCGAATAAGAAATAGAAAGAGAGAGAGAGAGAGAGAGAGAGAGAGAGAGAGAGAGAGAGAGAGAGAGAGAGAGAGAGAGAAAGAGAGGGGTGACCCTGAGAGATCTTCATCCCCTCCCTCCTGTTGATAACAATAACACAGGAGTAGGGCAGGGGCTCAATAGGATTAAGCAGCGGAGGTGGGGCTTTGTACAGTAGGGGCTTTTGAAACACACACACACACACACACACACACACACACACACACACACAGGCATTTTTCGCATAGCACCCTCGGTCGTATTTGAATTCGACCCTCATTCACACCCTTCTGCAGAAAACCAGCCGTATTAAAGCGACGCTTCACGATCCTGCAACGGTTCCTTCGAGAAATCGACTAATGGCACCTCGTGGGCCGTGCGAGTGCATCACAATCCCGCCAAATGGATGCGAGAAAAACAATAGACGCAGCACACTTCGCGCCTCCGAGTCCCGACGTGACGATATCGCCACGTCAGATCCCTACGACGGAACACGTGTGGGACGATTAGCATAAAACTAACACCGGAGAAACCCGGGAACGCTTTTTATATCAGGTCCTATAAGGATTTTAGGGACGCGCTCTCGAGACGGGCCGAACGTACGGAAGTCTCACGATACGGTCCGCTGAAACACTTCGATATATAAATATATGTATCGAGCATAAAAAACTAAACGTTCGATACCGAATAACGATCGCTTTTTTTTTTTTTTTTTGGTTAATTCTTCGTTTTGTTTGGGTTTTTATTTCGTTGAAGTTCCTGTGGTTTTCACTCTGGAGCTCGGCAAATGTTACGACGCTGGTTTTATGATCAGCTGAGGAGGAGTTGAAGTCAAAGTGATAAAACTCGGGCGGAATGAGGGGTGAAGTTTGGGCTACAGTAGTAAGGAGGGTGTGTGTGTGTGTGTGTGTGTGTGTGTGTGTGTGTGTGTGTGTGTGTGTGTGTGTGTCAGGGTTTTTTTAACCAGATGAGCACCAGGTCCTGCTGACCCCCGCTCCTCATTCCTCATTGCATGAACAAAGCTGCACTGAAAACCTTTTCCAGATGGGATGCAGCCTGCATACCACACAGCCAACACACACACACGCACGCACGCACGCACGCACACACACACACACACACACACACACACACACACACACACACACGCACACACAAAAATAAACACCTAACGTCACGTGTGCTGAATCAGGAAACACAACAATCACCCAGAGACCTCACTCACGTTATTACAGCGCAGACGTTTCCTCAACTCTCTTCATCATTAATGCAGAAGCAGCTGTTTACATTTCCTCTGTTATGTAATACCCTCTCTCTCTCTCTCTCTCTCCCCCCACCCCACACACACACACACAGTACCAGGCCTGTACAAGCTTATCATAACTGTAAGTGGGAACAAAATGATATCTACGTTTATATCACGTGATCTATCCAATGCAACACTACAAAAAACTGAAATCTCCACATTGCGCCTTTTATCATAACACACACACACACACACACACACACACACACACCTTTAACCACCATACACCTAAACACACACACACACTTTAAGTATTCAGCACTTTTTTTTTAAACCTTGAACTAGAATGAACACACCATCCAGTGTTAAGATGAAAAACAGGAGCCATGAGCAGATCTCACTGGCTTTTTTTTTTGTTTTTTTTTATTCGTTCCATTTCGCTCACCTTCCATGAATCCATCTCATGTCTCTCCTCCCATTCAGTCATAAGTGTATCCTCGTCGGGAAGGGCTTAGGCCTCATGACGCTCTCTCCCACACACCACTCTCTCTGTGTCCTTCTTCTTGTCTTTCTCTCTCCTGCTCTCCTCTCGACTCCTTCTGGCTCTGATCCTCCTCCTCCCTCTCGAGCCTGCTGGTCACTTTCAGCCTGGTCACATGACCACCGAGTTCAGGCCCCAGGGGTCACAGCGTGGCCAGAGGGCCAATGACGTTGTGGGGGGTTATCTGAGTGGAACTGATAGCCCTACCCCCCCCCTCCCTCCACCTCCCTGCTGAGGAACAATACAGGCCTCCTCCTTTTCTTTTCTCTTGTGAAGTGCACATGCAGGCGGAGGTGAAACCCTGACGCCAAAGGATCCCTCGATCGCCACCGATGCCCACGTCATCATAATTATAACTCATTTCTTAGCCTCAGCGGCGTGCTAGAAGGGTCACATTTTGCTAATTACCACCATCACCACCACCACCACCACCACCCTCCTCCTACTCGTCCTCCTCCTACCGAGCCACATAAGAAGCTTTTCACATTCAAATGCAACAGGAGAGTCAGAGGGAGGAGGAAGAGGAGGAGGAGGAGGAAGAGGAGGAGGAGGAAGGAGCTGAGCTGACTTTGTCATGTAGAGGTGGAGAAAGGGAGGGGTGTGTTGTGTGTGTGTGTGTGTGGTGGTGTTTGTGTGTGTGTGTGGAGTAAGACTATGAATGAAGGCAGCAGAGGTTCAAGTTTCTGCTGCAGCTGTCCTCCCGTGCCTGAGCTTGGACCTCCAGCTTCCTCCAGCTTCGGCCTGAACACCCGAGATGAGCGCGTTTAATTACCGCACGGGCCTCGGGCAAGCTGTGCCCGAGCTGTGCTGCAACAACAACAACAACAACAACAACAACAACAACAACAACACTGCTCACACTGAGCAAACGTTAAAAAAAAATCTTAGAAAATGTGTGAGACAAAAAGTTGAATCATAAACTAAAAACATTGTATCCTAATACAAGTCAAACCCGGGACTGATATTTATTTTCTGGCAGTTATTTCACTCCCCTGCTACATTTCATCTATTCCAGCATTTAACTAACATCTGAAAAGAGTCGGTATTCAAATAACGTTTATCTATCGCATGGCACTTTCGTTCGACTCGAACACCCTTCGTAATAATAATTCATGTCATCATAATAATCACTAAATAATTTATTACTTTAGGTACTTTAGGTACTGTTAAAATCATGACTACTTTAGGAGATACGTCCATAATACATTCATAGCATTTGGAAGACACTCTTATCCAAGCGACTTACAACGGAGCAGTTGAGGACTAAGGGCCTTGCTCAAGGGCCCCGCAAATGCAGCTTGGTGGTGCTTTAACCACTGAGCTAACCACCTCCTCGACAAGTCTTTGTGTCTCCTGCAACATTTCTCCCGCCGATGTCTCATTGTTTAAAGTTCTTACGATAAACATTATTTTTTTATGCATCACGGGTGTCGAATCATCGCATCTCTGTCCAACTTCGGTTCATATGGAAGTCAAAACCACGTAATGGTATTAAAATCAAGAGTCATCTCCAAAGCTTTGGAATTTACTTCACTCTCTGAAAACGATTCGCCTTGCGTTCACACTCAACCGATTTAAAAACGGAATGAAAGCCGCTTTAGTGAGGAAAATATCCACACTGATCGTTTTTTTACGTGACTAAATGCAGTGCCAACCTCAAATTCTTCCAAAAGTCTAATGGCAAAACTTCAGCACCATGGACGAGGGTTTTAAAAGACATGCCTGTAGCCCTTGCAATTTCTGACATTTCTTTTAAAAATTTAATCTTGCTATTAGAGCGAGATGTTGATGTTGTTCTTAAAACAGATTTTAAAGCTTTTTACCCCGAAGGGTTATGATCAGCTGAGAAAATTTGGTGCCTGAATGGTGGAATTCTTGTTAAAATCAGGACCAGCTTTCTAAATTCCAGCAGCTTCTGACATGTTTGAGAGTTATCTTCTAGATCTTTATTGTCTCATTACTCCTGAATAACTTCTAGCTTTTACTACAGCTTTAAAGAAATATGCAAATGAAAGCCAAATACCTTAAAAAAGATGTGTGTGGTGTGTTGGATTCTAATAATAATAATAATAATAACTTCACATCTCTGTACTGATATTGAAGACACTTCATAAAGTGGCCACTAGGTGGAGTAAAGCGTCATTCCATGCTGTGCATTTGCTATGCAACCAAAGTATTGGGACAACGCGAATTTTCAAGCCATGCGGTTTACCACAAAATTCCATTGTCCATTGAAATTTTCCCTTTGCTTTAACTATGAGAGCAAAAAAAAACCCTGTTGGCATGATCTTAATCGCTTTATGATGTGTGATTGGCGATCTCTATAAAGGCTTATTCACAAGGGCCGATCAAATGGCGCAGGTTTTTCACGTGCTGCTAATGTGGCGATCGTGTGAAAGCAATACATTAGTAACGTGTGCACCATGAGGTGGGAAGCAGCGAAATCATTTCAACACCTCCAACGTATCCGAGATTTAAAAGTAATTCACGTTCCATGCATACGAGCGGTTTTAAAAGTTTGCTAGCGCTGAGAAAGAGCCGGACGATCAGAGACGTTTCGCAAACAGCACCTCAGTGAGAATCATGAAAATATCGAGCGGAATAATGGAGTTCATTTGGCCTGATCATCAGCCGCTGTCTGATGTGGAAGACGAAGGATTCGTGTTATGTCGCTTGCCGATAACAAGTCGTCCAATTCTGACATTTTGTCTTCTTTTTATTTTAATACACACTGTTGTAGAACTCTGTAATCGGGGATCAGAACCGGTATCGGATCGCCGCTGTGACGTCGGTGTGCCTGCTCGTCTTTGAGACGTGGAGGTTAAAGCGTCTCCACACTGCGCTTTAACTCCCCCCGGTGTGTGTGAAATGACTTTCGGGATAATTAGCATGTGGGGTAATTAATCTTATTAGAATATTAACCCTGAGAGACCATGGGAGCATGCAGAGAACTAATGAAGGTTACAAGACAAGTGTGTGTGTGTGTGTGTGTGTGTGTGTGGTGTGTGTGTGTGTGTGTGTGTGTAGATAAACACGATGTTAAACAGCTCGACCTTGGTGTGCAGTCTGTAAAGAACGATCAAACTGCATGGAGAAGGAATGAGGCGGTGTGAAGTGGATGTATGTCACCCTTGACCTTGTATATCGCCCCCCGTTGCCCCCCTGTTGCCCCCCTTTGCCTGCACACTGTGGCAAGGATGAATGGCGTAATCAGGCGTTTTGACCTCAGGGTCAAGATACAGAAAACACAGTGTTTCCTGTGCATGTGTGTGTGTGGTGTGTGTGTGTGTGTGTGTGTTTGGTGTGTGTGTGTGTGTGTGTGTGTTCAGGTCACCTCTGGGTTATCTGTTCATGTCACTGAGCACATCAGCATCGTGTTTTGTGTAGAGATGATCAAACACACACTGATGTAATGCGCACAATTACAAGACACACCTCTCTCTCTCACACACACACACACACACACACACACACACACACACACACACACACACATACACAAGTGTATGTATCACAATGTGATTTAATTGAGATATAAATACACACATATATATATATATATATGAGAGAGAGAAAGAGAAAGAGAGAGAGCAAAGGAAAAGAAAGAAAGAGACCAAAGAAAGAGAAAAAGAGAAAGACGCAAAAAGAAAAACCAGAGTGTTTGAAAGAGTGAGAGAGAGAGGGAGGGAGTGGGAGAGAGAGAGAGAGGGGGGGGGAGGTTGAGATGGTTGGATGAGAGGTAAAAACATCACTTGTGTTATTATTAAGAAGATTTTCCTCCTGAGATTAAAGTGAGAATTCAGTTTAGAATGAATGACACGTTCTTCCTGTGTGGTGTGTTACAGCGCCCACTAGAGGACACACTCACCTCACATACAATACTACTTTCGGCTTCTCCCATTAGGGGCGCCACAGCGGATCCTCCGTCTCCATCCCCCCCTGTCCTCTACATCTGCCTCTTTCAACCCAACTACCTGCATGTCTTCCCTCACCACATCTATAAACCTCCTCCTTGGTCTTCCTCTTTTCCTCCTTCATGGTGTCTCCATCCTCAGCATTCTCCTACTGATATACCCCATGTCCCTCCTCTGCACATGTCCAAACCATCTCAATCTCACCTCCCTCACCTTGTCACCAAAACGTCCTACATGCGCTGTCCCTCTAATAAACTCATTTCTAATCCTGTCCATCGTCGTCACTCCAACGAATATCTCAACATCTTCAGCTCTGCTACCTCCAGCTCCACCTCCTGTCTTTTACTCTTTTACTACCTGCTCAAGCTTGGTGGTAGGATTTGTCCAACATCTTAACCCTTAAATACTTCAGATGTATAGAAAAGAGAAAGAGGATAAAAAGAGTATAGAAGCATCAAAAAGTGAATGAGTGAGTAAATGAATGACTGAGTGGATTAATGAGTACGTAAAGAGACACACTTGGATGAGTCAGATAATAACAGAGAGAAAGAAAGAAGGTGGCAAAGAGAGAGAGAGAGAAAGAGAGAGAGAGAGAGAATAAGATTGCCTGTATCTTCATCTCGTTTCTTTCTTTTCTTCCGTTTGTTTTGACTTTGGCAGTAGGATGTCCTCTTACTCGTCACCCCAGTGAAGCATTTTAAATCACAGGGATACATGATCACACTGCACTGCCACGACGTGAACAGCAGAGGGCAGCAGAAACACACCGGAGAAAACCTCAGTGTCCCTGCTCACAGGGTTTAGGAGAAAAAATAAAAATAAAAAGAAACATCTGGTTCCACAGATGTTTCTTCATTATCACGAGTAGCAAATGGCCCAATAGTGTTCACAGAGTAGAAATAAAACAGACATAAGCTCAATTGTTCTAAGCTCAGTGTCATAAATAGTCTGTTTAACGCTCTCACGCTCGGTGCCTTCAGATCACTCTTTAATCATATGAACAGCTTTGTATTCTTTCTGATCTCTGACAAACAATCGTTCATCCCGTTTACACTGGTGATGCGAGTTTTATCCATCCGAGTCGACGAGAAAAAAAAAAAAGGCAAGTGCTGCAAGTTTCCACAAAACCGCCAGAAACCAGTGTGTGACAGTTAAAGGAAGAACAGGGAGTGTCACACCCCTACACACACACACACACACACACACACACACACACACACACACACACACTCGGACTGAGGAGTCAGAACTAAACATGAAAGCTGCAAAGTGCTAAAAGCAGCCGGGATAAATAATACACTCAGCAAGTGACAACGAGAAAAAAGGGGGTAAAAAAACAAGCGTGGAATGAAGTACAGCTTTCGGTTCAGTCATGTGAATGCCTGTCATCATTTCCCTGTCAGCTGTGTGTGTGTGTGTGTGTGTGTGTGTGTGTGTGTGTGTGTGTGTATTCATCATCATAAGAAGAACAGGGAAGTTCCAAAAAAAAAAAAAACCCCACCAAAAAACACCACATAACCGTCTGAATAAACGTGACTCGACCGAGGAGCAGAAAACAAGTCGCACATGAATCAGCTAAAACTCATCCAGCGACCTTTGGATCATCATCCTTAAAAAAAAAAAAAATAAAAAAAATAAAATGCCCTGAGTCACTGTTAGGTGGCGGCCTGAACTCTGGACCTCGGTGTCTAATGATTTAAAGCGAGCAGCTCCGTGGTCTGATCTCTGCCTCGCGCTCTATTTTCATTCCAGCGAGCGGAGAGAGAGAAAGGCCCTGGGGTCCATCGCTATAAATCTGCCACTGTGGAGAGCTTTAAACTTCTACGCACACACGCTGAACGCATCCGAATTCACAGAAAACGTCGCTGCCACTTCTGGGATTAGTCATGAGTGCCTTTTCCTCCTAAATGCTTCTGCAGCAATATATAATGTGTGTGTATGAGACTTCGCCTGCTATAATGCAGTTGTGTCCTCACACGATTGTATAAAATCTCTCTTGAATGTTCCTCTCACTTCAACTTGGAGACCCGAGACAATGAGCCTGTGCACCAAGCAAACTCCATGACATATACGAGATGGGTTGGATCTCTGAGAGCTCTGAGACGTGAATAATGTGAACGCTGACTGCACCCCCAGGTCTCCTCACCTCATCTACATCACTACCTGGTTTTACTATCACCCATGTGGCGGAATGAATCTCACACACTCCTCAAGCACACTTAGTGCTCCAAGGAAGGAACAGTGGTGAACCTGCAACAGGGTCTGTGGTCCTTCTGGTCTGATCCAGCAGAAGAGCTCCTGGAGCTCACACTGCTGAAGAAGTTTCATGTTGATGCACGATGGGTCACGACTGCTTGGCAGCAAAAGGAGACCAACACAATATGAGGCAGGTGGTGATAATGGTTCTGGCTGATGGTGGAAACTTTCGAATAAGTTGCTGTGGTGGAGGTGAAACGCTGTTCAGCTCGGCGAGCTCGTGATCTAAATGGCGAGCGGCACTTCCGGTTCGAGAGCGGCGTTTGTGCCGATCTGGTCAGCTGCACGCCGTATCCTCATTTCACCTCCGTTAGAAATTCTGAAGAAGAGAAGTGCACATGATGCGGATCAGGTCAC